>VWZX01000934.1:503767-601020 GCA_013399015.1 Galbula dea | reverse complement strand
CGGTTGGACTAGATGATTTTGAGGGTCCTTTCCAACCATAATGATTCTGTGATTCTGTGATTCTGTGTTCTCCAACCTTAATGATTCTGTGGCTCTATAGCAGAAGCCAAACCAGGTTGTCCCTTTGTCTCCATGAGAAGATCCCATCAAGAGCTATGCAGAGCAGCATGGCCTAACCATCCCTAGGAGGAGATACGTGGGAATGGGTAAGCATCAGTGTTTACACAACATGCAGAGGGATTCAAGCCCAGCTGTAGGACAGGTGGATGAGGCCTCAGCCCTGCTGTCTCTTTCAGTGCTGCTCCTGAGGATAAGACAGGACAGTTCAATGTGCAGGTCCAGCTGACTGGTGTGAAATTTCATTTCAAATTCAAAACCTAAATTGGGCAAAAAAAAAGAGCCTCTAAGAGTTCCATGGAAAATCAATTACCCAGCATGTGGAGGTGATGCTGAGAACACTGCTCCACAAAAAGAGCAAAATTCCCTGCAATTTTAATCTATTCTTCCTGCAATTTCCCTCCCATCCCTTGTGATGTTTTAAGAGATGGATGACTTAACTTTCCCTAGTTTTAGATATGTTTATTGGGGCTGGAGGGTGGAGAAACCAAGAGAGAAAAGACTGTTCCAAAGAATGTAATTAAGGTGATATTACTAAGTGAATTATGTATTATATTTTGTTTAGGGCCATTATTGGCTGGAATGGCTCTGAAATTGAATTGTGCTGCAGATTCCTAGTTGATTTTACCTGCACTCAATCACAGCCAGGGATTGTATTAGAGCTGGGGAAGAGGGAAGTGTGGATGGAGGAGGGGATCCTGCTGGGGAGGACCCAGCTCTGGATATAATTTCTTCCTGTGCAGAAGCTATCATCAGGCAGACAAAGAACACACATGAAAAATATTTCTTCACCCCATTGAACCAAACTGACTTGATGCATGAACCACTACCTGGTAGTCAGCTGTGAGGACATCTTGCTGCCCTTAATCATATCTTCTTCTCTGGAATGGCCATTTGTGGTGGAGGAGTTCCCTGTGGATTTGCTGGCCACAGACTGGCTGAGGAAAGGAGAGATGCTGCACAGCCATTACCAGGGCTGACTTTCCCCTGCTTTCAGTCAATACTCCTCTGAGATGGGTTTGAACCTGTGACCCAGGAGCAAATAGCTCATCAATCTCATCCCTCTTCAATTCCATGCCCTGATGTCCTTCTGGAGCTGCAATGAAGGGCCAAAGGGTAACAGCATCCCCATCAACATCACATTTTCCTCTGTGTGTACTCCCAGGTCTCTCAGCTTTGCTTCTTTGGGAGATGAGGCTTTCACACCCTCCACCTGTGGCACCTTGGAAGATGCACAGTGGTGGAAAGGGGAGAGCATTTGGAAGGGTCTCTGTAGGGTGGGAGGACACTGGGACAAGAGGGGCTTGAGGGAGTCTAAAGAGGAAGAACAAGGACACAAAGGAGATGGGAAGAAATCATGGCTAACATCAACCTCTGTGTCCTCTCTGCAAGGCAACAGCTTCCCAGAGACAGGGAAAAGAAGGGGTGACAGGAACAGTGTCTCATGAGGAGGAATGTGAAGGGTCTCAAAGGCCAAAACATCTTGCTAAAGAACACAGAGCTGCCTGGGGCAGGGAAGGTGCAGGTGTGCTTATTGGGGGTGGCACAGAGTACAAGGGCCACCTCACCCTGGCAGTGTCACCTAGACAAGGTGGCAATTTCCAGCAGAGCATGGGGTGAGGAAATAGCTGGCATCCCTGGCCTTGGGAACATTTGCTTGCTAAGGTCAATGCTTCAGTCTGTCCTTGCAGAGCCTTGAGACTTTTGGTGTCTTCAGTTCACAACTGTTTGATGGAGGTGAAAATACTCTGCTGGGTGGCACAGGGGCAATTCACAGTGAGCAATTCATTGCAGCAGTGACAGGACAGAAGAAGCCAGGCTTCCTGTGATGCTCTCATCTGTGACCTCTCTGATGTCTAATAATGCTCCTGTCTCCTCTACTTGATCACCTATTTCTTAGGCAACCTGGAGGAACATGATAGTAGCTCCTCTGTTAAACTGGTTGAAACTGGCAGGCAGGTTCAGAAGCCATGGGGAAGGGAAGGATGAGAGAGAACCACCCCCAGGACAGCCACAGTCATGCAGAAAGTGAAAAAGATATGAGGTGCTGCTGTGCAAGAGAGATCCAGAGCTGAGGGGGCAGAGGTAAGTAAGTAGACATCAAGCTGTTGTGTGTTACTGTTTGTGTCCTCATTCTGTGATTCTTTGTTCCAGTATCCAGGGTCTGGGTTTCTGCTGCACTGAGGCATTACCCCTTTGCATTCTGCACTCTCAGTTCCTCTGCTCTGGTTTTGAGATCATCTGTACCACTGCATGGCAGTGCTGAAGGTGCTGCTTGCTCCTCCCTGGGAGAAGTTTGCTGTGTGATCTGAGGTGGTGTGGCCCTGGCAGTTGGCAGATGTGCCTTGGGAGGGCTGTGCCAGGGAGAGGCTTTGCAAGAGCTGTTGTCTGCAAACAGGGAGAGGGAAAATATTTCTCCTCTTTCCATAAACCATCTCCCATCTGAAGAAAGTGGGGGAATTAGAAGGGGATTATCTACCAGCAGGAGAGGTGTAATTCATTCCTGCCACTGTCCATGTGTCAGGTTTGATTTTAATTTCAGATAATGTCAAAGGCAGATTAAAGCCCTATCATCTAGGTAGGATAAACCACCCATCCTTCCCACCCATCTCACTCAGCTGCCAGGACAGTGGCTGCCATCCCTCCTTCCTCTCCCTTCAAACACACTTGGCTCTTGGCACATTGCTAGGGCTCTTTCATGGGAGGTTGGATCACCTTCCCAGACCCTGTCCCTGGAGAGCAGAGCTCCTTCATCCTCCATTCAGGTTGCCCAGGATGCTTGCATGGTGCCATGGTGCTTTATTTAGGGACAAGGAAAGGATCCTGAGAGGCACTGATGTGCTGTCATTTGTGTACCCTTGGAAATGGTCTTTCAGTGCAGGGGACTGTGTGAAAAGCAAGGAGAGGTGAGGGACAGTTGGGCCAACCATTAAAGAACAAGGTAGAAACAGCATTGCTAGAGCTCTCTGTTGTGCCTGGCTGTCCCTTGGTCCCTGTCCTGGGATGCCTGCAGAGTAAGAAAAGGTTGGGGAGGGTTATTCCTGGCTCTGCTAGTGACATGCAGAAATTAGGAACACTTAGAATGGCACCATCAAATGAAAAAGACAGCAACATTCACCACCTATGTCTGTATTTGACAGCTAATGAGCAGCAGTGTGCACTGAGGGTGTTCTACCTTTCTTGGAAGTCATTGCTTTGGTGGTTTAATGTTATTCCTCCCTCAGCCTCTCCCTGCTGCACACTGGGTCAGAGTCAGCTGTGCTGAGCTCCAGAATCCTGCTCTGGTTTGCACTCCTGCTAGTTGTGGCTTTTTGGGTTTGCAGAGCAATGCTTTGGGGCTTACAAAAATGGAGCCACTTGGCTGGAGTAAGGATGCTCTTGGCTGCCTGGAGATCTTTGGAGAGAAGGACTGGAAGTGGCTGTTCATGTCTTCCCCCCAAGTGAATGCAGACACAGGTGATTCCTGCTGCTGCTCATACAACATTTAGAGCAAAGTGCTTCTGGCAAACAAGGGGCAAGATGGACTTTATTAAAACTAATAATAATAAAAAACCCCTCTTGAGATTTGATCAGGCATTGATAACTCCTCCTGGGTTTGACTAGCATTTTGTTCCACTTCTCAGTTATTGCAGATGGCAGCAATGAAGAAATGCTGCTCTGATACTGATACAATGGCTCTGCTGTGAGCTGGGTGCATGCAGGTGGATGGGGCATCCTGATGTTTATCATGGCAATTAATGTCCTGGTGGACTCTTTTCATTAGAACTCTATTGAATCAGAGTCAATCTAAGTAACCAGATGAGTATTCCCACTGAAAAAAAAACCCAAACCCCACAACATATTGGAAATATGATTAAAAAATAATAAAAATAAAGGAATGATCCTGATGCTCAACATATCTCTTCATCCCTTTGTTTGCTCTCTCCATCCTTCCTTAGCTGCAATTCAGCTTTGCTCAGGAGTTGTTCCCACCTGTGCTGTGTGTACCAGCATGGGCCCCAGCCAGGAGCAGGATACTGCCTTGGGGGAAGGTGGCCAGGCTCCTGGGTTTGGTTCCTGCAGTTCTCCTCTCAATGCTTCAGTATGGAGGTCAGGGAGAACTGTTCCTCACTGCAGGAACACAAAGAAACCTGGAACTGAGCTCAAGCTGCCTCTGCATTCATCATGTTCTGCCCTTAAGTACCATCAAAATGTTACCTCTTTGCTCAACTCTGCCTTCCCTGGATGCTCCATATCCTAGAGCAAAGCAAGAGGTGTCTTCCTTTAGGAGCATGGATGTCCAGCCTGCACTATGGATGGAGATGTGGATTGCTCCTGCAGAAGACAAAGTGTATGCCTCAGAGCTTCATATAAATCCAAGATTTTGAGAATTACCAGGGGCTGACATGCTGGGAGACACCAAAGGTTTGGAGACAGCTGGTAGGGGCTGTTTGGATGCTTCTGTGTGCTGGAGAGAAGCTGGCTCTGCTTCAGGTTGGCACTTGGTATATTTCCAGGGATAACTGGGTCCAGGCTCCTCCTAGATCTTCACAGGGTTTTTGGCATCATATGGAAGTGTGCATGCAGAGTCCTAAGCACAGGATCCTTTCATGTGCCCTCACACCCAGATTTTGCAACACATGCAGTTAATGAGTGGACACACAACACGTCCAGTGTCTCTGGAGTCTGTTTTGGGGCTCCTCCAGGGGGCTCTGGGATGTTTCAGAAATGCCCAGTAAGGACTCAGCCACTGCTGGTCAAATGTCTAGGACACACAGCTTGGCCAAGGAGAAGAGCCTGATGCTAGATGAGTTAGTCCCATGATGGGCAAACACCTGCCATGAGCTACTACCCTGTTATCTGATTTCTGTGTTTGAAAACATCCCTCAAGTGCCATAAATCTGGCAGCTCTCAGGAGACAACACAAAGCTAACAGCTCCCTGCTTTCTTTGCACTGAAACCCTGGCTGGTTTCTCTAGCAAACCCCTTCCCTCTCACGGGTGTGGATGATGGGTTGGGGAGGGAAAGGGGGAAACTGAGGCATGGCCAAACCCCACCCAGCCACCCCTACCCTCCATTATCATGAAGTGGCAGGGCTGGGAGAGCAGAGATCCCCAGAAAGCAGCTGGGAAATGCTCCTATTGATCGGGAATGAATAATTATCAGGTGCTCCCCTTGCAGGGCCTGGCGGTGAGCAGAAGAGCGGAAGCACTAAGCTGGATTAATAACTACTTTTCATTACTTTTAATGCAAACTATTGATTTTAAAGTGTTGTAGGCTATGACAGTTTATTACAATAAGACAATAAACCAGACTCTATGAAATAATTGAGAATAATCTCTTCCCTTTTCCTGCACAAGGCGAGGACATTATGTTCTGTGCATGTGGAGACATTTATGGCAAACTCTATCCAGCAATGGCAGCTTAAGCACTCTATAAAACAGCACTTTGGAGCTGGAGTATTATAAATAATAGGCAATAAAACTGGTAAATGGGGCTTTAATTTGATTCCATTATGTCACCGAATGACAGGAAGGAGGGGGCAGAGCAGCAGCCAGGGGATGCGATGCTGAGCTGGGTTTAGGAGCCTTGGATGCATGGTCCTGGAGCAGAGCAGAGCGGTGCCAGCAGGTCAGGTTGTGCCAAACCTCAGCCCAAGCATGGGCTAGATCCTGGAAGGTGCCAGCCAGGGAGTCCCTGCAGGGCTCCTCTTCATTGCAGCCAGCACAGGAGGCGGCAGCAGTGATACTGATGTCCCAGGAGATGGGCAGGTCTCCCTCGTGCCAGCTACTGCCCAAATAGCTGAGGCACCATCCCAAAACTACCATGCTGCTGCCTGATCTTTGACTGCTGGTGCTCTCTATTTCCATGCTTCCTGCCCCAAACTGGCCAGTGTTGCCCTGCTAGTGCTGTACTTCCCAGCAGAGCTCTGGTGAGCAATGCACAGCAGCAGGAGGCAGCAAGCAGAAGTCCTCAGAGAGATGCCTACATGCCTTTTACTGTTCCCAGCAGAAGCTCCCCTGATTAAGAGCCTGATTAAGCCCTGCCAAGGACCAAGAGTACACCTGATTTTCCCAGCTCAAATCAATTGTACCCCCAGGAGTGCTCAGCCAAATTTACCACCCAAAAGAGATGAGCTTTACTCCTCAAGGCACTGGAAAATCAGAGCAGTCACTTCTCGCTTGGGAGCTCTGTGTGAGCAGGATTTCTGCAAAGCCCTGGGAGAAACCAGTGTGCACCATCAGTGCTTCTCAGCAGGGATGCCCATGGCACAGAGGGGTGGTATTTGGGATGAGGTGGTGGTGCAGGGGACCATAACAGACCACACAGCCTTTGGCTCAGGGCTACCAGCTCTCAGTGCTGAGAGAAAGCCAGTACCAGCTGATGGCTTTGTAGGACCCAGTGACATGTGAAATGAGTTGGGAGTCTCAGCCCAGTGGCTTCTGCTGTAAAACTGGTTCTGCTAATTGGGCTCCTCCTCATCGAGGCTGCAGAGTGTCTGTACTAAAGAGATCAAGGGCCAAATATGGAGAAGGGGCTAAGGAAACCCTAGAGAAGTTTAAGTGCCATGATGCATGGTTTCCTCCAGCCCATTAGTCCATGTATCCAGCTCTCTTGCTGTCCATACACCTTCTGCCCCTCCTCACCCCTTCCAATCTGCCTACAACCAACTCTCAAGCCCCAGAAAGGGGCTCAAAGGCTATGGTACAGGGAAGCACCTGGGCAGGGATTGATCTGGATGCATGGATGGGTCTTTTCCCTCAAGTCCTGGTGCTATGGACTCCAGAAGCACCAGAGAGGTTGTCCCTGGGAGAGAGGAGGTGAAGGCAATTCATCCTGTCTGTATGGATTAGCCCTGTGTCTGGAGCATGAAATGGAGCTGGTCAGGACCTGCATGGACCTTCCATGGCCCAGTGGGATCATGCTTAACTGCTGTGCACTGGCCCAGTTAATGTGAAATTGGAAAGGACTGGAAAGGAGTGAATGGCCAGGACCTGGGAAGCACCACTGGGACAGTTACATCTGGCCTGAACTCACTCATGCAGACTTGGCACTGGGGTTTTTGCCAGCTACATTTTGCAGCCCTGAAGAGCCTCCACCAGCAAAGTTTTCCCCTGGAGATGTGCTGTACAAGCTCCTCTCATTTTCACCCCTCCCATCCCCTTATTTCACTAGACAGTGCTTCTCCCAGACACGTCTGCAGTGGCCCCAGCCCCCCTGCACACATCATTATTGCTGTGAGGATGCTTGCAAAGTGAGGCAGAAGCCAGCTAGTGCCACTTCTTCACTTTGTTTTCAGCTCCAGAAGTCCCAGCTCTTCCCAGATTCTTCTGTAGAGAATTTCAGTGTCCCTGGGGCTTTTTTTAATATATTTTTTTTCTGGCTTCCTGCCTAAGCATGTAATCAGGCAGGGCTGCTTTTCAGAGAGGGGATTACACACACAGGAGAGTCCCATCAGAGCTATCACAGCCTCCTAGGATCCACACTCTACCTAAATGAGCAAGACAAGGGGAAACTCTAAACTAACTTTGCTGCATGTGCTGTGCAGGCAAGAGGGAGGTTTGGGCTCTGGATTTTAATGGCCTTTTCTTTTGGTCTCTTGCATTCCTATTACATCAGGATGTGCTTGTCCCAATCCCATGGCCCTGAATGCTGAAAATATTGCAGCAGTGAGCATCAGCCCTGGGGGTGAAGGGCAATAGCTGCTGCTTTGTGCTGAGACTGGCAGCTTGGCATGGAGATGTGTGCCAGAGGAGACAGACTGCAAAGAGGGCAGGGACCAAAAGTCCTAGGAGACAAAGAGCTGTTGCTTGGGACCCAGTGTGGGAAAGACCTTGCAGGGAGCAAAGAGAGGTTGGAGATGAGAGAGAGACTTGCCAAAACAGAAGAGAGACTGCAGCCAGCCCCAGCTGCTGAGTACAGGGAAGCAGAGTTCATCTCTGAGGCTGGTCCAGGGAAGTGACATCCAGGATTAGTTGGGGTCTGCAGGAAAGGGAAAAAGACAGGGCCAACCAGGAGAAGGGGCAGAAGGGAGCAAATTGGCTCTTGAAGAGAGGTGGAAGGGGTGCAGCAGGGCAGGTACATGATGGTTGCTGCGTGAGGGGTGACTGTAGCCTCCGCTGCTCCCCTGGGGACTCCTCGGGGTGGCTGCAGGAGGCTGTGGTGGGAACGGACAGCTAGACCTGTTCCTGCTGGGTGTGAGGCTGGCTGGCAGCATTGCCATAGCAACTGGCACCATCCCAGGAGGTGAAAGAGGAGGAAGAAGGGGAGGAAAAGCAGGCTAGCATGCCCCAACCGTGGAGTTTGAGCAGGAGAGAAAAGAGCAACATAAACCTGTGGGGAGCATGAGTGCATGGTGTCCACCATCCCCTCGCTGGGCAGGAGAACAGGGCCACCTCTTTTCCCTTTCACACCCCCCAGTGAACAACAAGCCCAGCTGAGTTTCCATTAGGACCTGGACATCTTAATGTGACTAGAAGCAACACATTTTCCTGCTCCATAGGGGTGCCCAGGAAGAAAAGCAAACATTTGGAGGCATTCAGGCACTGTGAGAGCTGGTGATGAAGAAACATCTTCCTTTGGGTTAGTTCATTCTACTTTTTTCTCTTCAGGTGCCCAAGAAAGGGTTACAGGAGGGATGCAGCTTTCTTCACACCCTTCTGTCTGTCTAGTAACTTTACCAGCTAAAGGGTATCAGGAAATAAAGAGTGATGTGCTCTAAACACACAAACCCCTGCTGACATGCAACACATCCAGATGCACACCCAGATGCACCTGCTCATTTCAATGCAACTGGTTTTATCTCTCAAAGGAAAAAAAAAACCAACCTATATTGGGACCCAGCAATGGCTTTCCACACCCTTTTGTTACCTCCTGCCACCCCTGGAGGAAATAAGCAGCCATCTGTAATCAAGAGGCTAATGAGGGGTATTAATTAGTGTGGCCACTCCCCTCCTGCATGGAGCAGGAAATATAGAGTGAGAGAGGAGCTTGGGTGGACAGGAGGAGTTATGTTAAATGGAAGGCTGGAAGGTGAGGTAGGGAGAGGGAACTTTACCAGGACACTCAGCTAGCCTCTGTGTCACAGAAATCAGGCTGTGAAAGCAGTGAGAAGCAGGTGTGAATGGTTTTCTGCCTGCCTCAGGATGGCGTTGAGGTTGGAAAGCTATGGTGGAGTGGAGGAAGGGATCCTTCTACATTTGCTGTCTCCAGGCCACCCAGGCTGAATGCTCAGGGTTTGTGCTGAAGTGTTGGAGAACTGAAAGGCCCTGAGGCTGTGCTGGCTAGTCCCTGGCATCTTGTACTTCAAATGCCCTCAAAATGATGGATTTGATGCTTCCCCTTTTATTTATTACATTCAAAGCAGTTTGGCCAGGGGGGTAGCTCAGGAGAGCAAGCAACTTCTTTTCCTAAACATCCCAGGAGCTAGGCTGCTGTACAGCTCATGCAAAGCAAAAGACAGGACCCTACCAGCAGCCAACTGGGCAGCAGTTTGCTGTCCCTGGAGGCAGCCAGGGGCCCAGGGAAGGTATGGGATGGGGAGGAAAGGTCTACCTGCTTCTGACCTGGCTAAGGAGCAAAAGGAGGTAGCAAAGCAGGGACTCATTTGCTGTGCTTTGCTGCTGGGCAGTTATTATCAACACAAGGCAGCTGTAAATGTTCTCTCAGCTGCAAGGACCTGGGAGCTGAGAGTGCAGCTCAGCTGAGTGTGTTATTGGATTATCAACTGATTAGAGCTGTTAAGAGTCCACTCTTGAATAATCAACATGGTGCTTTTTGGCTGCTGTGTGTCAGTGGAAGGGAGAAGGAGGCTGAGCAGCTAGCCTGGCTGCTGTTGATTCATGAGTGAGCTCTGGATGTTGCCATCAGCAAGCCCTGGTCAACGAGGAGTTGTCATGCCCACCTTCCCCAGCTCCAGGCTGGGCAAGCTCCACAGTGAGGGGTTTCTTCCACAGGAGGGGTTCCTCCTTTTCCCTGGCACAGGTTTCAGGCCACAGGGTTTCCTAACAGAAGGAGTAGGATCTGGACAGTCTTAACCTTGTGGGGAGATGCCTGTGCAGCCTGGTGGTGTGCTGATACTTGTGGGTGGGCTTGATTTCCCCATGGTCCAGGGCAAGTGTGCAGTGTATTGGAGACTATGGCTGTTTGTTAGTGGCCTTGGAGAGGGGAAGTTCAGATCTTGTATGAGGAGATGGAAGAGCTGCATCCCTCTACTGAGCTAGTATAATGGGTGATGATTGATGGGGATGTGAGTGTCCTGCTACTTGCAAAAGGGACTCACAGGACAGGAAGACTTTTCTGGGGATGCTAGTGAGGTCAAAAGCTTTGCAGGAGCTTGCAGTATGCACTGGAGTAGATTCATGTTGAGATAAGACAAGACAGAGACCCAGGGATGGAGCTGAGTTAGCAAAGATTGTGCTGGGAGCATTTTAAATGAAGACAACACAGTGTTCCCTTTCCTCTGCCTCTTCTTTGTAGTGGCACACAGCAGCATTTGGGTGATAGAACAACAGCAATGTGCCTGCATGGTCTTCTTTTCCTCTACCTTTTCCCTTTTTTCAAGGTTGGTTTGACCTGTTGCTTGAGTCACAATTTCCCCTAGAACAAGCTTCCTACAGCCACTTTGCATAGGAGTCATCTTGCCTTCCTTTGATGTGTAAGCTGAGCCCTGGTGGTCTCTGGCCTGGAGGTCATGATTCACCAGGAACTTCACACAACATATCTTTTCCCTTCAGTCTCTGTCCTGTCCCTGCTAAAATCAATGAGATGACATCTGTGTGAGGGGAGAATTTGATATTACAAGCAAGAATGAACCACAGGCTCCCAGGTCTATCAACTGACCCCTGATGCTCAGGAGTGAGGAGATGCATCTCTCTGTCTCCCTGTGCCTGCCTCTGAGATGAGTGTTCTCCTGTAGGGGTCACCGTTGGATTGTGCAGCAGGCTGTGATCCTGTCCTTGGGAAGGCAACCAGGGCACCACACTGCCCTTTTCCTACTAACCTGTGGGTCAGAAAGGCAGCAGAAGACAAAACACCAGCTGCCCACAAGTGGCTGTCCCAAACCCCACCCAGGTGGGCTCCAATCCCTCCTCTGCTCTTTCTGCCACTAAGCTCTAGAAGATGTTTCCCATGAGATGTATTTGTTGACTTTACAGAACAGTCAAACCCAACATGTTCCAGCCTGGAAAGAGCTGGTCTCAAGTTCATGCACACATCTCTGTGAAGAATAAAGATTTTAACAAGAAAGGGGAGAAGGGAGAAGGAAGAGGAGAAGCCATGCCTTGGATAATGTGATTTATGTATGTCCAGGGCAATCAAGGGAAGGGAGAGAGTTCTGACTGGTAACCTGCAACCTATCCAAGAAAACTTCTGTGTCCAGGTTTCTTGTTCATGTAAATGTGAGTGGTCCAGCAAGGCTGGTGCAAGGGGACTTGCCTCCTGTTTGTCTAACCTGATCTTTCTGAAAACTGGGTAGTACAGACCTCAGAAAGCAAAATCTAGATGGCAGAACTGGGGAGAACTTCAAGATATGGGATTTAGGACTTGGTGACCCTCCAGGGAAGTGAGGTGAATGGGGCAGCTCTTGAAACCCTGGTCTGCTTTGGGATTAGTGCTGATCTCTGCAGATCATTTATGGGGCTGTGCTTGTCCATCTTAGCTTCCACATGCAGTGGAGCCTCCTAGAAACAAAGTCACAGGGGACATGCAGGACCAAAAGGACCACAGTGTGCTAGAAAGAGGAGCAGTGCCTGGGCAAATTCACACTTCCCATGTGAAAGCAGTTCTCTCACTGTGGATTTTGTGCCACTACTGCACCAAAGAGCCTGATCCTTCTTCCTTCTACTGAATGACTGAAAGTCTCCCTTAGATGAGCCTGGTCCAGTCTCCAACACAAGAAGCAGCAGAAACATCACTTACTTTCATTCTCCAAGGTCCTTTTCCAGACACCTCTCCCACAGGAACACCTGGGCACTGCCAGAGTCCCCTCCCCTGTGCCTGCCCTGCAAGGGGGCCAGGGAAGCAGAGCAGGATCTGGCTGTGATGCTCAGCAAGATGGATCCTTTTCATTATCCCCTAATCCAATTGCCTGTAATTATGTTCTTGACAGTGAAATGCAGGCAGTAAACATGCTGTGTTCCCTCCCTCTTCCCAGGACCACCCCCTCCCAACTGCCCCTCCCCTCTAAATGCTGAATTACTTTACAGTTGATAGTTCCTTAGATTTGCCGACCTTTAAAAGCTGAACACTACATGCCTGTTGAATTTTAATCAATTTATTTTTTTTCACTGGAAATGTCAGACTTCTGTACAGAATTACTTGGTGCTGCCTGATGTGACAAAGACTCAAAGTTCAGCATCTGAAGCCGTGGAGGAGCAGAGAGCTGCGTGCATTAGCACAGATAATTTGCAGGATGTGAAAATGAGAGCAGGAGTGAGGGAGCATATATTCTTCATTAACTTTGGTTTAGAAGGTTGGGAGACCTGCATTTATTTCATCCAATGAACTCTGGCCTCATTAAATCTAGACCATGGCTGATAATGACTGGAAGTAAGAAGCCGCAGAGGCCATTAAAGGGCAGGAGGTAAAGTGAGTTCTTTGCTGGAGCGTGGAGTGAACCTGGGTGAAGGGTGAGGCAGTGGGAGAGCAGCCACCCCTGCAGTGCCCACTCTGTGGCACTGAGCATGGCAGAGGAGGTGTGAGCTGCCCAAACTGCCAGCTTCCACTGGTCCAGTTCATTAGTGCATGTTGTATCACATACTTCACTCTGTTTCCTTGGCCCTGACCTGAAGAGCCCAGCAAAGGTCTCACCTGCTGTGCTAGTCTTTCTCTGCCCAAGCTAGGAGATTGTTAACCTTCTCATTAGCACTGAGCTTGGCTGGCATTACCTGGAAGGAGTAAACATTGCCCCCCTGGAGCAAAGCCCATCTGCAAAGAAGGGAAGAGGCTCACTTGTGAACACAGTCCTGCAGACTGAGTACTGCTGCTAGGGAAGCCCATGGCAGTGAGTATAGACCAGTGAGGAGCCTTGTTGTCTCTACTGGGATTTTCTGGCTTTCATTATACCTTTGGCACCACATTAGAGAGCAGTAGCTACAACCTGGGCAATACTGGGGCTGCTCTGCCTTCTTTTTGAGCAGGGAATTCCTCCACCACCAGTGGCAGTCCTGTCCTGCATCTCCTCCTTCCCCACCAGCAGTCATTTCAGGTGCAAGTTATCACCTCATGGTTTTCATCTGTCAGCAAGCAGCCTCTGGTGTTTCCCTCCAGTGCTGGACCATGACAGCCTTACAAACATGTTTCTGTCCTATTAAAATTTAATTCCTTCTTTGGAATAGAGACTTCTCATTGCACACAACCAGATGGATAAATGTTTGCTAAGATGACAAGGATTGAGTATATTTAATCTTCCTTCCTTCTCTGTAAAAAACTGTGCCTTTCTTTGCCTCTTGGCACAGGTACATTCAAATCAATAATGAACCTTGTGAGCAGACCTGTGGTAAAATATGGCCTCTCCTTCTCCACTCAACTGTAGTAAGCAGCTTTTTCAAAACCATGCACATATTTCTGTGCAGCAAAAAGAAATTAGGTGGTGACTGTGTTTTGATTCAAGGAAAGTGCCAGGAGGCTTAGCAGGTTGAGGTGCACCTTGAACCTAACTAATCTTCTGGTGACACTAAGTACTTGTAGTGAGGGATGTAACTTTTGGAAACTGGCTGGTGTAAAGAGCCATTCTTTGTGTCCTGTTCTTAGACCCTCTCTGAAGCTTGGCAGTCTGTTTTCTGAGGTAGGTGTCAAGGAACCTTTGGCCTGACACAGTCACAGATCCTTTGTTACACTTTATTTCCCTGGAGAGGATTTGAATTGGAAAATGTTCCTGGGTGGGCATCAGTTCTTTCTGGGCAGGGGTGAGCCAGGTTAGATAAACACCTAACTAGGACAAGTCTAATGGGCAGAGATGCAGAACTGAGTTACAGAGGTGAGGTGAACAGGACTGTCACCCAAAAAGCCACCCAGCTATGATTTCCATCAACCTTGCTCTGAACCATGCTGAGGCAGAGACTTGAATCTGCATTTACCATGTCTAATGTGACTCTGCTGGTCACCAATATATTGACTCATCTGAGGGAACCTGTTTGCTGTGCTCCCCTTCCTAGTTCTGCCCATAAAATTTTGAGATCTCCTTTTTACCCTGAGGAGGATGAAAGATTCCTTTGAATGTTGAGTTTTTCAAGAGGGGGAATCACTCCTGCCATGTAGCTTCTTTATTTAGCTTAGAGGTCCTGCTTCTCAAATCCTCCCATATGAAAAGCCCTCAGAGAAGAGAGTGAGCCTATAGAAAGCAGCCCAGTCCAGGCTTACTAACTATTCATCAGTATTTCCTTTCAAGAAGGCAAATGTTATTATCCTCTTCACCAAAAGGGAGTGTGAACACATCTGCTCCTCCACCCACCCTCTTGGCACCCCCTCCCAAAGCAAACTCCCACAGCTCACCCTCTGTCACAGCTCAACAACCCCTTACAAACGGCTGTGTTTAAGCAAGGTCTTGCTCTTCATTTGCAGCCCTCTCAGCCACTCTGATGGGTTTCTTGCTGGCCTTTCACAGCCTTCCTTTGCTTCAGGTTAAGAAAATGTCAAGCTCATTTGGAAGTTTCTTGCCCCTCCTTGCTTTGCCATTAGTGGTCCTCTCCCTGCTGCAGGAAGCTGACATTTACATTGCAAGCTAGGGAGGAGATAATAGCTGTTGAGTTAGACTTTGCTAATCATCAGATATGTCCACCTTCAGAAATGAGCTCAGGTGGCCAGAGATTATTTTCCTCATTTCCTCTCTCTCACCTTCTTATACCCCTATCTGCCCTTGCTTGGTCCTTTACCTTCCCACCCCATCCCCACTTATTTATTGTCTGTGGCAATAAGGTCTCATTTGTTGGAATACAGATTAAAAAAACCCAACAAAACAACAAACCACAAAAACCCACACTAATTTTGCAGACAAGATTAGAATTGTCTGAATTTTCTCCTCCTCCATACATGATCATCCCTCCCTAACTCTCCCCACTGCTTTTGAACCCAGTGGGAAAGATGCTAAAGCTTATGAAGAAGAGCTAGCAATGAGGAGGTGCTGAGTATGTGTGTGATCAGCCCTGCTCATGTGGGGGATCCTGGGACACACTGGCCTTTAGATCAGGTAAACTGAGTGAAGAAAGCAAGTTCTGCCCATTGCATTTTCCTAATCCAAACACAGCATCAAACCATAAAAAGGACTTGGCATTTCCCAGTCCTGGTGAATCTCAGGCTTCTGGAGCTGTCTGACAAGGAGATAGATTAGGTGGCATCTGGAAGTCCTGCTCACCCCTAATTTTCTATGATTCTGCAAGGCTGACATTTTAGGATCAGATCAAGACTAGAAACAGAGGCTTTCATGGGGCTCTACTAATCACAGGCTTGTTCAGATTGGAAAATGAGTTTTGACCAGGGCTATTGATTTCCCTCCTTGCTTTGCTTTTGCAGTGTGTATGCATATGTGTGTTTGCAATTTGAACCTGCCAGACTGGAAGGCACTGCTCCTTCCTCTTCCTAGCTTCTGTGCACCTCCCCTTTGAAGCCCCCATAAGGGACTTCATTAAAAAAAGCAAACTGCAGCAGTCAGGAAGTGCAAGGGGAGGAGAAGTAAGAGGAACTGATGAGGACAGCAAGCGTTTGAAAGCTGAAGAAGAAGAGGAGGAGCTGCTGTGGCAGATGTTGCCAGCTGTTGCTCAGTGCGTGGGTGTCACATCAGCCCACCCTGACAGAGCAGAACAAAGCCTCCAATTAAGTCATTGTGCTGTGGCCATGCTGCTGTCCTTTTTTATTTTAGTTGATACCTCTCTCCAAGCCTCCTTCTGCCCTGTTCTTGTAGCCTTCATCCACCAGTGTCAGTTCTGGCTGCTCTGCTCCTGTGCTCTGGCCCCTGCTGCTGTGTCTGATGGCTGTCAGCCAGCTGTGAAGAACTGGGAGAGGGGAGCTGAGGAAAGCCATCTTTATTCATAGGACTGAAGTCCTCTAAAAATATGAAATCAATCCTGTCTGTGTGTTTCATATATAAACCAAAAAACCCCCTTTACTTGTTCTATACCTTCTCTCTTTTCCCTCTGTGAAATGTTCTTGTCTTCCTGGAATGACACTTTGCTCTGTCATCAGAAAGGGAATGCTGATGTATATTCTTCCATGTTACACTGCTCCCTCTGTAGACTTGTCCTCTACCAACCTCCTGAAGGTTTTCTCTGAGGTGTCAGGACTCTCTGAAGATCCCCCATGCAGAAGCAGCTTGTCTCCTCCCCTCCCCAGCCTTGCCTATCATGCCAAAAATCACATTAATCCTCCTGAAGCCTTCCTTCCCCTTCTTCCCCCATTTGCCCCAGCATGTTAGGGAGGGTTTCAAAAGGAAGTATTTGTATAGTGAGGAGTGAAAGGCCAGCTGTCCACCTAACCTTAAATCTACCCCTTATTTAAATTCATTATGCCATCTTAATTCCTCTTCTCACCTAATCTTTCCCCCTCCCAGGGCCTCCACCTTAATCTGTACCTAATACTGGTGCCTTTTGAGAGGGGACTGGTGAAACATAACATAGGAGACTGCTGTCTGTAGGACAGTTGCTTCATTTTGTGCAGACAGTGATCTTTTCTCTTTGTATCTGTGCTGGTTCCTCACTGCCCCAATCTTTATTCCGAGTCCTGCTCCCAAAAGTCAGGAGGAAGAAATTCAATCCCCTCAGCCTCTGGAGCTCCCAAGGTGTGACTCTCCCACCACAAGCTCTCCAGCAACCTTTCCACCACATGCAAATGTTTATAGCATATCAATAAAAGGATCTTGAGGCCAAATGGAAATTGAGCAGCTGCTTGAATTGCTTGAGGGGAAAGAGACCCATTCAAAGACAGATTTTTTATTATTATTATTTTAAGCATTCAAATGAATGGCCCAATCAATTGCAGGCCTCTTTGTTCTTCCCTTCCCAGGGATCCCTGTGTGCTCCAGCTGTGGGACTTGCAGCTCTGCCTTAGAGAAAGAAAAACACTGCTGCAAGCACCCCTTCTCACCCCAGGTTCTTCCAGCCTCTCTGGGGTTGTCATCTCCTTGAGCTGTTGCTCCTCCTGGACTTTGACATTCAGAGGGCTTCAGCACCCAGTGCAGGAGAAGCATTGCCCTAGAAATCTCTCTGCACTGGGGGCAAGGGAGAGACTCCTGGGAATTTGGTTTCCCTGTCATGAAAGCTGAGTGCAGGGTGAGCCCTTATCACACTCATGAGCCTGCAAAACAAATAAAATTCTGATGGGGAGAGGCAGAAACAAGTGGGCCAGCAGGTGGGTTTCTCCTCAGCCCATGCACAGCAGTGTAAGCCCAGGTAGTATTTGAGCACTGCTGTGTCTAATATTTGCTTTGCATAATGTGATTAATTGATGGATTTGCAGAGGGTGGATTTTCCAGAGGCTGGCACTGGACTGGAATTCAGTGCATTTCCACTTTGAAGATTCTAACTAGAGATCCTCAGCCTCATTTTAGTGATCAATACTCTGACTAGAGCAAGACTAAGCCAGCTGTACACCTCTTGCAAAGCCACGTGTGCCATGCCTCATCTTTATTCTCCTTCTTAGTTCCTTGACCATTGACCCCTCCAGCAGCAATCAGCCTCTCTGGCCCTGTCATTATCCTTGCTGTAATGATGAAATAATAGCTTGCTGCTTCGAGCTTGCCATCAGGATTGTCCTGAGTGCAGATGGCCTGGTATGTTATCCAAGAGAGGGAGAGTGCCAGGGGATGTAGCCACTGACTGCAGGAGCATCTCCAGCAGTTTCAGTGGTCCAGCTCAGATGTCCTTGCCTCAATGGCATCCCTGCACAGCCCTCAGGGGCAGGCAGGATGGGTTTCAGATGCCATGTGTATCTATGAGTGCAGAACCATTCCTGTGGTGCCAGGAAGGTTCCACTGCCTCCCTCCGTGGGGTGCCCTTCCCATCCCAGCCCTGCTGCCTTCCTTTCTCCGGTGCCTTCAGGGTGGAGGCTCTTTCCCCACGCTCCTCGCTGTAGTACTGCAAGGACAGAGCCCTCCTCACACCTACATAACATTGCAGAACCCCAAACAGCCCTGCCAAACCCTGCAGACCCCTACACATCCTCCCAGAGCCCGAGGGACTGCCACAGACCTTGACAGAGCTCTGCACAGATCAACAGACACCCAGAGAGCTCTACTGACCCCCCAGCACTGCACTACAGGCTGCCTGCTTCTTAACTGCTATCACAGCTTTCCAACCTGTCCACTGCTGGACACCACAAACCCCACCCACTCCTGGCCTCTACCCCGTCTCAGCCTCCCACCACCTCTCAGCCTCCAACCCCCCACCCCTTTCAACTCCTGCTCACATTAGAGTGGTTGAGGGAGTCTGTGGGATATTTTGGGCTGTTATGCTGTCACCCTGAATATGTTTATTGAGGTTTTTTTTTGGATGAGGTGCTAGATCCTCATCAGAAGAGAGTGTTTCTTTGGATTCTTGCACTGCCCTTGGAAAAATGATTTTTTCTTTCTCTGCATCTCTTTACCTCTCATCTTTTTTCTTTCTCTCTCTTATCAGTGCTGACTGCAAACTTTGCAAGGCTGAAGTTGCCTCCTAGAAGTTATTTGCACAGCACTTAGCATAAAGGGCTATCCAGGTCCTACCTTAGCAGTGTGAGTGTCTGAATCCACTAGCTGAAAGAACAGGACACCACACACTGCTCTCCATTCTGGATTGGGCCTTTTGACAGAGTTCAGCAACTGGAAGAATTTCATTTCTGAAAGGAAGTTGTAGTGAGATAGGAGTTGGTCTCTTCTTCTGGGTTTCCAGTGATAAGACTAGAGGAAATGGCCTCAAGTTGCACCAGGGGAGGTTTAGATTGGATAGCAGGAGAAATTTCTTCCCAGCAAGAGTTGTTAGACATTGGCCCAGGCTGCCCAGGGCAGTGGTGGAGTCACCAGCCCTGGAGGGCTTTAAAAAATGTATAGATGTGGTACTCAGGGACATGGCTTAGTGGCATGGTGGTGATAGGTTGATGGTTGCACTTCATGATCTTAGAGGTCTCTTCCAACCTTAATGGTTCTCTGATTCTGTGATCTCTACCTGTGTCCAGGCTTCTAAGATCTAGCATCTGCTTCAAAATTCAGACTAACTTCCCTGCCCATCCACCTCTTGTTTGTTTGTTATTTTAATCTTCCTCCCAGGTCCACAGTATGAAGAGAAAGGGCTGATTGACAGCTTAACTGTTTCAAATCAATAGAAAGAGCACTTGGAGATTAAAGCAATTTAAACAAGGTGTTTATGTGGTTTGGAGCTAAAACTGCACTTGAAGGAAACAAGCAAAGGAGCTGAAGGAAGTGGGTCAGCCTGGAGACACAGGGAAACTGCACCAGCAGAGGTAAGATTCCAGCAATAAGCTGGGGTGGCTTTTTCATCAAAAAGAGATCACTGCTTTCCCTAAAAGAGGCCTAATCTTGCAATTGTTTTAGCCTCCAACTGATTGTTCCACCGATTCAAACATGCTGGCCCTGCCCCTCTTTCTGTCCCACAGGCTCTAATCTGTGGCACATCTTGCTCTCCTTCAGTCAGGGATCTCCTGTTGCTGTAACCAGGCTGTAGAGACAAACCCTCCCAGAGAAGCACTGTCTTCACCTGAAAAAGGTCCCCTGACTCCAGCTGGTTTGCTGGGCTGGAGAACAGAGACAAAGCTCCAGCAGTGCTGTGACTCCTGCCTCTGGCTGATGAAGTACCTCAGGGGCAACTTTGAAGCCATCTCAAAGATCCCATTACATTTTTTAATCAATGCAAAGGTCCTGTCCCCTTGCTAAATGACTTGCTCTCCTCCCCTTCCCAGGCTTTTAGGTAATTGCTGTAGATGAGCACCACTGCATATCAAGGCTAGCTGAGCCAGGGCTATTGATCAATCCAAATGTGCTGCTGGCATAGCTTACAAGAGCTTTACTCACTTACCCCAGGGGCAGATCAGGTTTTTTAGCCAAATCAAGTGAGTTTCATGTTCTTGCTGTTTTGCATAGCCCTAATGAGGTGGTAATTCAACCCTTCCTTCCCTAGACACCCACTGCAGGATGGCAATCCTTTGTTGTAGGACATGCCAGTCTTTCTCCAGTGACCATAGAGAAAGTCCAGACAATTGGTTTATGCTAAGTGCTTGAACTTTGGCCAGCTGAAGTTAGGGGGGAGGAATCCCAGTGAGGCTCCCACCATGGGAAGCAGATGGAGCGCTTCTCCCGAGGACCCAACCCTGTGTGGAGGCAATCCTGCAGGAGATGCATGGACAACCTGCTCTGAAGACCTGGAACAGGAGAGAGCACAGGTGCTTGGGGAGGCTCAGTGTGAAGGACAGGAGAATTTGGTTTGTCTGTAATTACTATATTAAACCCTTCAATCAATCTGCAGGTGTAAATCAGAAAGGAACTCCTGGCCTCCAAACCCGACACAAAGGCTGACAGCTTTTGGGGCCACCACAGAAGATAGGAAATCCTCAGGCCAGCTGTACAGCAAGCAGACTGCCATAGAGTAATTCCTCATTTCTGTCAGTCTCAGGAAGGTAAAGTCAGGTCCCAAGTCTTTAGCAAGGACTTGAGAGCAGAGTGGGAGGTAAATTACTGTTTACTTTCTGTGTCGCCAGAAACACACTGTTAGATTCTGCTTCACAAGAAGAGCATCAAGTAGAAACACCTGCTCCTTTGGTGGAGGAACCAAGCACATTTTGAAGGCCATCCACAGCATTGATATACCCTGGATTTAAGTGTTTATTATTTCCTTGGTGTTAAGTGTCCAGCTGACAGAGTAATTCAGATGGCACCACAAGAGCTGTCACAGCTCCACGTGGTTAGACTCTGCCTTACCAAGGCACTCTCCATCTTCCTGGGCAATGTGGAGCTTGCAGTGATGCTGAGTGTTCTTTGCTTCATCAGCTCCATGTCCAGCCTTTCAGTTGTCCAGTCCTGTGCACTAGGCAGTGTTTGTTCCAACACACAGCCAGCAAAGCTCCTGAGCTGTCTAGGGATGTGAGTGTGTCCATGTGTCTTCATATGAGACATGACCTAGGTAGCTGGAAGTGGATGCAAGAGTTCAGATTCCTCCTCCCATGGACACACAGAGATTAGCTTCACTGCTTTGTGAGTCCAGTTGCTGATGTCTGGGGCAGGGATCATTGTAACTACTTACCTAGCACTGTTTTGGACACATTTTGCTGCAAGTTCTGCCTGGTGGTGGATTCATGACTTTTGGAGTGGACAGCTTGCTCTGCAGGGAGGGCTTGATGGCCTCTGTGAAGGGGCAGGACTTTTGGAGATGGTTAATTATAAGGAGCTTTGCTTAACAGGGAAGCTAGAGGTCTGAGCTGGGTGTTGGTTGCCATGTAGAGCCCAGAGACACCCAAGTACTGACAGGGATTCACAAGCTGTGAAACAGAGCCTTAACATGGCCTGTCACTGGGGGAGGTTCTCCAGCTGATGCAATGCCAACATGGGCTCCTGCCACACAGGGTCCAGTCTTGCAGCTCCTCTGTGTTGTGCAGATGGGCTTTAGCTGGGGACCTTGGGGTGGATTTACAACACTGGATCAACCTGACAAGGGGACCCTGTGACTGCAGATCTGTTCATCCACAGCAGCAGGCACTGAGAGCTGAGAGGAAGCACTATCCAAGTCAACCTAGGAGAGCAGAAGATAAACTCCTGGAAAGCTGGCTTTGCCCCAGACACCTTGTGTTTAAGTCTCTGGCAGCTGCTAGCCCTGCAGTTTGCTCATGGGGTAGGGGAACTTTGCAGGGAGACAGAGAAAATTGGGGATTCATTCAATATCAGCATAAGCTTCCATAAAACCACCTGCCTCCCATGTGCTACTCCCCCTGGAATGGGCTGAGGAGCCTCCTATAAATGGGAGATGGTCATGTTTGCCACTTTCACCCCTCCTCCCCTGGATGTGTGCTTTGTCAGTCCTGAGTCCATGCCATTCCTCCCTGCCCACCTCAGAGCTGGTGCACGTACATCAGCTGCCAGATTCAGCAGTGACAGATTAGTTGAGCTGGAAAAAGGCCATTTGGACCCTGGGATGCTGGTGAGGCTGGTGGAAGAGTCCAACAGCCAGCAGCAGAAGTGTATCAAGCAGAGAGAGGTGTGTGTTCCTCTTGCAATCTCAGCAGAGCCAAAAAGCCCAGGGAAGCAAGAAGGGAACTTCAAGCCATGATTGTGGACAAAGCACATTTTACTTCAGGTCCTGAGCTGGCTACTCAGCCTAAGCCCCAGAAATGTTCTCCAGGACATTCCCATTACTTAGTATCCAACTGTTTTCCCCTGAATAGAGGCAGTAGAGTGGCACAGCAAGTTTTCAGCCATGCAGGGAAGGAATTAACCCACACTTTACTACTGCAGTACTGTGAGCCCTTTCCCCCACACCCAGCATGCTGCCAAAGGCTTCCTCCTGGAGACAAGGAAGCTGTAGGGAGATGCAAGTGTGATTGCACAAGTGGGGAGCAATGCTACAGAGATGTGTGAGAGCAAAGCAAGGTCAGCTCTGACACCACACGCTGCAGCAGCAGGGGGTGCATTTGCCTTGTCAGCCACTAACCTCTGCCAGTTTGCACCAGCTCAGCACTTGGGCCATGAGTTTTGTGTGCTAATGGCCCACAAAATGGTTTGTATTTCACTGTGCTCTGCTTGTAAAAAGCAAAACAATTGTATTGGAGCTCAAGGAAGGACATCTTCATCAAACATGCTGAATAAATACTGTGCCTTATTTATGAGGCTTTAATTCTCCACCAAATTAGAACCTGACTAAAACATGAATCTGTTCCCCAGATCCTCACACAACTCAGAAAACAATGCCAATTTAAATCCAGATTAATTCTGTTTTGGAAGGTAAAAGCAGATGGAAAAGGCACTGATTTCCCATGAGTGGCTGATTCCTAGGAATGGGAGGAAGCAGATGATCTCCATTAAGCTGCTGGGGAGGGAGGTGCAGTTTGGCACCTGAATTTGCAGATGAACTAAGGGAGATGGAGATATATCACCCAAGAAAGTGGCTCACTTGCTGCATCTGTGACATCTCTTCCTGGACCCAGGATGCTCTTCCATGGTAACCTTCTGCACCTGTTTGTGTAGGCAGTCAGGGCCTGACATGGGGAATCAAATGCCTTGGTTCTCCCTGGGAAAAAGAAAGCTCTGAAAGAAGCTCCAGATTTCCCAGCTTACCTGATCTCATGGATCTGTGAAAATCTAGAGGGTGAAATGACTTGCATGAAGGCCTCTGGCTGATGCTGTTTGCCTCCATGGAACTACAGTTCCCCCCAGCTGCTTTTGGAAGTCCAGATTTGCCTTATGAGGAACTAACTCCCCATGGGGAAATGCCATGCTCAATACCCATCACCTCCCTCTCAAACCATGAGGTTTGAGCTGTTAGCTATAAGAGAACCTCTGCAGGAAGAGGGACTTGATAGGGACTTGGAGGGCACCAAGTGCCACCAAAACTGCACTGCCTTTCCTCTTGTTTGCTGCTGGCCAGACCCACTGGAGCAGAAGGAGATCTGCCTGTGGGGCATGGTGTGGCTGTTGCATTTCAGGGTGCAAGCAGCAGGTGTTTCCTTCAACCAGTGACAAGAACCTGTAAGGAAACACAGTGTTGTTCAGTAAACTGAATGAGCCCATGTTCCCTGATGTGCCTCACTGCACTGGTGATCACCTGCATACATTATGGTGGCTGCCAGCAGGCAATTCCAAGGGTAATGGCAATAACCCAGTCTAATACAACTCCCCAGCAGTGTGAAAGGTGATGGGAGAAGATGGGGAAATTTCCTTCCTAAGGCTATTCTTTCTCTGCATTCTGAAGTTTGAGATTTCCATTCCCCCATTCACAGGTATAATGACATGCTCTTAATGGCTGTAAAATTACAGAGCACTTTTTGAACTCCAGCTACAGCCTATCACTGGCTGACTCCTGCAGAAGTGAATTATATGAACTGGCTACACAGTACATCAGGTGCAGTGTTCTTTCTTTTTTTCCTTTTAACCCATATTAAATTTGCCTAACCATTAATCTAATGGAATAAGACCATAGTTTTCACATTAGGAGATAAGGCAAGAAGAGCAATAAATTCCTTTTCACTATAATGCATATAATTCCAAAATACTCCTGTCATTAACATTCCTCCCCAGGCTAAATACCTCCTGAGAATTCTGACCACATGGAGGAGTCATAGACAATCCCCATTTAGGCACTCTGTTGCCTTTGTTTCCCTTCAAATTCTCAATCTCAATTAAACACTGACATCTTCCCCAGTGTGAAATGACCCAGAACATCCTGTGCTAGAGTCTAAGTATATCCAAGCTAAATCTGGCCAAATCTTTTCTCCAGCTGCTAGGAGACATGGGCAGTGGCTCTTTACCTGACACAGAAAATTCAGATCCCAATTCCCAAAGAACAAATTTCTTCCTGTTCCCTGAAGTAGTAGAGCTGTGCTGTCACTGTCTACTCTCTGTCCTCATGCCTGGCTCTTTGCTAGCATAGTTTTGATGGTCTAGTGTGATCCAAGCAGTGGGGATTTACCTGGAGTTGAATATGTTTGCTAGGCTATTTTCTCAAATCAAGAGCCCAGGCACTAGCCACCCCTTTGGAGCATCAGAACCAGAGCTCTCAACAGGTTTCAAGCAGCAGAAAATGAGCCCATCCCACTGGTGGTGAATAAGACATTGGAAAGCCCATTCCTGACATAATATTAACCCAGCTAGATCTTTCCTTTTGTTCATCATACCATTCCTTGGATGTTATAATCTCTGCTGATCCCAGAGCTCTCATATCCCATCTCTTGATCTTTCATCCTCTGGCTACTGCTCTGCCTCAGGTCAGCAAACACCAACCTTCAACACAATCAGATCTCAGAAAAATCATTTTTGAAGCAGGAAAGTCCAGAACAATTGCTACAATAATACTGCCCTGTGAGTACAGAGAATCTCAGAGCAATCTTAAAAGGGAGGAGAGTGTCATTAGCTGTGTTTCACAGATGCCAGGCACAGGGAAGGGAAATGATTTATTTGAAGTCATACCTCAAGGCAGAGATAGAGGCAGGAAAGGAACCCAGGAGTCCTGACTTCCAGTTCCATTATAGAGTGTAAGTGGAAACCAACTGAGTGCTTACAAGCCTCTCCAGGTGCAGGAAACACCAAGGCTGCTCTGGCAGACCTGGCTGCTGGCCAGCTGAAGAGAGAGCACATATGGGGGCCAGCTGAAATAAATGAAATCCTCTAATGGGAGTTTCAGACTTAATTGGCTGTTTTATGACCAAGAAAGCTAACAAAAATCTCAGGCCATGTCGCTTTCCTGCAGCTGAGCAGGCTGTGAAGTCCAAACCAAGACCCATAAACACTGCTCAAGCCTCCAGAGATCCTCTTTCTGATTTGGGCTTAGCCAAACCTGTCCCTTCTTGAATGAGGTTAGCCTTTTTTTCCTCCTTTTTCTCCCCCTTTGAACTCATCTCAGTGACACTGGCAGGAGAAATGATGAGATGAGATTTGCTGGGAGTCTGAGCCTTCTGGGAGAGTAAATGGGAATATCTTTTCCCAACACTGCCCCTGCATTCACTTACTACTTCAGTACAGCCAGCTCCACCACCCAAAATTAGCCTCCCTGGGGATCTGCACACCAGCTCTGAGAAACTCTATGAAGAAACTTGCTGTCCCCTAACAGATGTAACCCAGAACACTGCACATGCCCATGGTTTGCTTCTCTTTGCCCATATCTCACATCTGCTTCTCAGTGCTGGCATCACTTTGACTTTGTTTATTAATTTCCTGGTTTTCTTTCAATTTCCCCTTTCCTCCCTCTCTTTCTCACCCTCTCCTCCTCTCCTGGAACAAGCCATAGCATCACTTTGCCCCAGCAGTTTGGCCAGAGGAGCTGTACAAGTGGAAAAAGGTGGGGTCATGGAATTTGAGCTGGTTTTTAGTGACATAATTACAGCCTTTGGGGACCTTGAATGTTGGGGTCCAGCAGAGCAGAGCAGCTGCTCCAGGTCAGGGGGACACTGGAGTCAATGTCTGACATGAATGACAATAGAGTTAGGATAAGAGGCAGAAAACCAGCAGGAAGGATACAGAAGATCTCCCTGGAACTACTTGTTCCCCCAAATATGTGTCAGCCCTTGCTTAATGCAGAGCCTGGTGGCCTGTATTTTCAAGAAGTGGTGGCAAAAGGGTCAGGGAAGCTCTAGTTACTGCAGGGGAGGCACAAGCCTGCATGATAGAGAGATGTGCAGAGGGGTAGGAAGGTAGGCATGCAGCAGAGGGCTGTGATAGCACAGGAAGGAACTCTAATACTGACCAGAGGAAAGCAGATATCCAACATGCAACACCCTTGGGGATCAGTCTAGGCTTCTAGCATAATGATCACTCCATCTCAGTGCTCCTCTCACTAGCCTGGGAGATAACCTCTTGCCATCCACCCTTCTAGGATGTCTTGGCTAAAGGCAAGATATAACCCTGGTAGTGGAGACACGATGCACTTTAGGCTACCCTGGGCTTGACAAGGAGATGCTACAATGCAGCTTCTAGTACAAAAAATCCTGCTGAAGACAGACCTCCAGCTGGCAGTGAAGATGTGCCCCTATTCTTTGTCCTTTTATCGTTATCAGAGCTGCAAGTAACAAACAAAACCTCTTCCCAAGTGTGGAAATGCAACCTGCAGAGGCTGGTGACAGAAAGGGCAGAGCAGGGCCCTTCTCCCACAGTTTGTTTCTGGTTTGTTCCTCTGAAAATGCCTTGAGTGATTTCTATTTACACTGTTGTCAAAGGTGGCAGACAAGCCAGTGCTCTTACTCTGCTGAGGGAGAGAAATAGAAATAAAAACAATAATCATGAGCCTTCCCTGGGACTGGGAGTCAAGAGAGGGAGTAGAGAGTAAAGAAGGACCTGGGACCTGATCTGCTGCCACCCCATGTAACATTTTAAATACCAAATAAAGCCTCAAGTAGCCTGATGAAGCCTGATACTTCCCCTGCCAAGCAGCCAGATGTCACAAGACAGAAGTCCTCCCTCTGCACATATTTGGGCTGTGTTTTGGAAATGGGTGAACCCTTAGTGCTACTGATTTTTTTCCAAGGTCCCCAAGCCAAATGCTTTAGCACCTCTGGAAATAGTACACTGAGGATTTGCTTCATCTGGCAACACAGATAGCTACAGCAGGGAGCTATTTTGTCTTCCTTTGTAGACAGGGGAGAGAAACAGATACCTCTGGGGTGCAATCCATCCTGTGCTGATGTCTAAAGCAGCTGAAATGGATCATGCCCTTGACGTGCCTCTTGTGTCCATGGGCTGGAAAAACAGCCTAGTGCAATGAAGTCAGACAAGGAGCACTATGGACATGCAGGACAGAGAGAGGAGACTCTCCAGGCATTTCATGGGAGACACTCCAAAGTGAAAACAACCCAAAAGGATTATTTGGGAACCTCCACCCATTTTTGTACAGTTTGTCTGGGCCATTCCCCTCTTCTTTAGCATTCAAGCAACAGCTGTGGTGCTGGGCACAGAGGACCAGGCTCCCAGCACATCACCTTTTCTATGGGGAGTGGTCTTGCCTTAACTAGTACCACTTTTGGCTTGGGCTCCAGGTCTTCTTCACCTCATCCTCACAGGGACCTTGACAGAGACACTTGGCTGCTCTTCCACTGGCCTCATGATGGAGCCAGAGCAGCATGTGGCCATGATGCTGTGTGCCAGGGGAGCTTACCTGCCAGGGAAGGGGAGTGAGCATCCATGCAGCTCACTGTAATTTCTCTAATGGCTTTCTTTGGCTTGATAGATATTGAAGGAAGCTTGTTGCTGGGGCAATTTCCATTGAGAGATAATAAGAGATCATTTTCAAGTGAGAGAAACTTTAATGGCACATTCTGGTAATGAGGCAGCAAGGAGAGTAATGACCAGAGACCTCAGAGTGAAGCACATCATGAGAGAGGGGGGAGAACTCTCAGTTCACTGCTCAAGGCAGACATTTCAGGCCTGATCTTTGTCCTCTTAAAGTTAGCCTGGAGTTTTGTTGCTGACTACTGGGAGATGAAGATTAGGGCTTAAATGCTGGTAATGGGACTGGATGGCTCCAGAGAGATGCCCCAGTGAATTCACTGTGGAGGCAGGAAGACTCTTGTAGGGCTCAGGCACCAAATGTTCCAAACTTTTCCTTTAGCAGAAGGTAAGTTGGAAACAAAAGTCAAAAGAGAGCTGGATAGTTCTGTGCCCAGTCATGTGTGTTCCCTCTGAAGGCAACAGAAAATATTTTAGCTTCTGTGTGCTGAGAGGCTGTTCTCCTAGGTGGGAGGGAAGGGTGTGTATGGGGGGGTGAAGCTCCTGTCTCTTTGAAGCTCTGTGTTCTGTGATGACCATCTTCAGAAACCTTTTGGAAGCAGATCTGAAATTCAGGGAGGGTGATAGAACCAGGGGATTGGCAGGGAGAGATCAAGGGCCCATGGATAGGGAAGACCAATGGTAAAGAAAGACTAGGAAAAGCACTCATCACCCTCAGCTTTATATTCAAGGAGGAACTATAGCTATTCTTCTGGCCAATTATGGGAGTGTAAATATGGAACCCAGCAGCTAGCAGAAATATAAAAGCCACTTTTGAATTAGGAGAGGAAACTGTGCCCATGCTAGACCAGAGCAAAGTCACAGAGTGCAAAAGGCCATGGAGAACCTGTGTGAGGCCAAAGATACCCAAGGTTCAGGATTGTGTCTCAGAGTCTGTTTTGAATCTCAGATAACCCTGGGAAGGTTTCTGCAGGAATGAAACTACAGAATAGGCTGTGGATGTCCTGCCTCCACCTGGAGGGATGAAGCTCCTTCATGCTTCTCAGTTCCTTCAGTTCATCCCTTCAGCTTGGTTTTGGCTTTGCACTTAAGGAAGGTCTTCAAATCAGTTACTTCCTAAGGGCAGCCAAAACCTGTTGTGTTTACCTCCTCTCAAAAGAAGGAAGGTGAAGGGTCTGCTTTCCTCCAGCCTCCTTAACAGTTGTTTCATTAATCACAGCTTTCTCTTCAAAACCAGAGACAATCTGTCCAATTAACATTAAAGATCTGGCAGGCTCTGGTGCCAGTGGGGAACTTTGCAAGCAGCACTCTGACAACCATCTCTAATAAGTCTAACATTTCTCAAGCTGCTCACAAACAAAACAGCCTGGTCACACCTCGTTGATACCCTACACTCCCTGCTTGCAGGAGCAGCAGAGCCAGCCTCCTTTCTAGTCACTTCTGGGATGGGTCTCTCCAGAGCCCAGGTTCCCAAATACCCCTCCCACAGACCTCTGTCTTCATCCATTCCATCATCCCCCTGGGTTTACCTCAGCAGCTCCATTCTCCTGGAACAAACCCCCACTGCACCTGAGCCATCTGAGCTCCATGGAGCAATAGGGCAGAAAGAATCAGCACCTTAAAGTGTAGGTCCAGCAGAAAAGGTGATTGGTAAAGTCTTGCAGGGCTCATGCCATATGAGCAGAGAACTAGTAAGATACTAGGAGTAGAAAGGTGTGGAGAAGAAGTCACCCTGTTAACTAGAAGCCTCCTGGTCTAACCTTGACTGGAGATTTCAAAGTGAATTTGGAAGGAAAGAACAATTAAATTCCCAGAGATAAAGGGGAAATGAGATAAGATGCAACATGGGTTTAGGAAATGTAGATTGTGTCAGACAAACATGATAGCTTTGTTTTGATAAGATACCTGATTTTCCAGACAAAGGAAGCACTGCTGATCTCCTTTATCTAGACTTCAGTAAGGTATCTGATAGGTGCCATGTGGGGAATTATTAGTGAAGCTGGAGGAAAGGAGGATTAGTGAACTGTAAGGTGAGGTGCAACTCTCTGGAGGGAGTTTACCAAAAGAGTTTCTCACAGAACACTTTTGGAACTGATCTTCTCTTCTTGTGGATGATCCTGGCTGTCAAAGCAGGATCCTGAGGCTAAAATCAGCCAGTGACACAGACCTGGAAGTTTTGGCAGTGCAGAGAACAATAGGAGTATAAGTCTGACAGAACTAAGTGACCTTGAGAATAAGGATAGTTGAAATGAGGCAAAACCCAAAAAGTCTGAGATGACAGATCACGAGTCTGAGGACTTGTGATAGCCTCAGATATAATATAGGAGATGAGAAGCTGCAAATGATCAAGGACTGAGTGGTCTAAGTGATTGCTGACAGAGATGCCAGGCACAGAAAGGCAAATGCTATTCCTGGAGGTATCAGGAGGGACATTTCAGCAAATACAGACAAAAACTGGTGTCTTTGGCTGTGTGTCTGGCTTCTTAAGGTCAAGCTGGATAAGCTTCACCTTGCATGAATGCAGAGGAAAGCTGGAAGATGATATAGAAGATGGAAAACAGATGACAGAGAAGAGAGCAGAAGAGTCAGTAGCAGCATGGTTAGTTTGGTAACACACAGGTTGACATGGGAGAAACTCCACAGAGGGAAAATGGCTCCATAAGCTGATGGGACACAGCTCCTAAAGAACTAGGGCATGAGCTCAACCAGAGCACAGTTAGGAGTGAAAGTTCCCTACCTGCTGGTGGAAGATATAGGGACAAAAGAGAAGGTTTGGAGGTCTGAGCTTTTCCTTTCACACCTGCAATGACAAGGACTGGCCTTGCTAATTCTGGGTGTCCCTGACATTCATGTGCTCCTACAAAGGCACCTTCTAGACTCCCTTGAGTCTTTCCTTGTATTTTGGACATCTTTCTCATTCCTGATGCTCCTGAGAATCCCTTCAGACTCCTGCCAGAGATTTAGTACATCTGTGTGCAAACTGATGCTTGCAACACACAAAGGAACATCTCAGGTCTAATGTAGCCAGAAGAGGTAACACAATGAGGGGAAACAGATCAGAAGAGTTAGCACAGTGGGAGAACACAAGCTATCTGGCCAGGGGCCTGGGGATCTACCTGTTATCCTGTGCTATCCCATTTTTACTGCTCTGGGTTAGCATTTTTTGCCACTTTTCTTCCTAACTTACATCAACATCTGAGACAATCACACCTGCATTTTGCTGTCTACAGATGCCTAAGGAGGGTGAGGTGGCATTGGGAATCAGGAGTGCTCATACAATTTGCAGTGCATCATGTTTCCCCTCTTGTCTGCTGCTCCTCCATTAGAGTCATTTTAACCAGTATATGCATTTCTCCTTTGCTTTTTATTTCCCTCATTTTCAGCCTTTTGTGAAACTGGGACAAGTGCTTTCTGATGAACTGACTATGGATTTGAGGAGCTTGCTGGGAAGGCTATTTACTGGGTGGGTATGAACTGGGCTTAAATCTAAAGGAACTGTTAATGCCTTGTCTGGCACAGGGCTATCACACGTGTCACAGCTTTGATTATTGCTGCCTGCCATGCTGGGAGGTCAATGTGAGAAGAAAGAAGATTGGGAAACAGTCAGATTTGAGCAATCAAGGTGATACACCCCTGGAAGAGGTTGGGAGAGAGAGAGAGGCAAAGGCTTTGGTGAAGCTGCAAGTTTTTCCCCTCAGCTTTGAAGCAGCAGCACACATGTTGTGGTTACAGGTGGATGCTGGCCTGGTGGGCAGAAAACTATGCAAGGACATTTTGACAAAGTTTTTTTCCTCTGCTGTGATGATTATGTTAGCAGGTGCCAGCCACTGGAGAGCTTGCTGGGTCCTAAGGGAGGAAAAGCAGGAGCTGGGGACTAGGGCTTGTCAGTGGCTTGTCTCTTAATAACATGCTACCCCTCCTGTGTGCAAGGTGGTGGAGGGCTGCAGCATGCCTTGGGTGTAGGCTCTGCCTTCCTGCCTGCCTCATCTCTTTAACATACAAGCAGGGACAGCTTGTCCTTTTGGTCTACATTCTCCCCTGTATGCTGGGAACTCTACTAATCCTGATTGTCACTGTTATTTTTCCTGTCTGAAGCTCTCAGCTCTTTCAACCCAAGTTTTCTTTCACACACACAACAGGAGAGAGGCTGGTGGGCAGGGTTTTGCTTAGGGGTTGATAGTTTAGCCTCAGAGGGAATGAGGACAAGCAGACAGGCAGCAAGTGGAACCTTTGCTCCTATGCTATGTGCTCATACCTGGCCAGTTGCCCCCCTGGTAATGCTTCTGCATCCACAGTGGGGCTCACATGCTCTCCTGGATCCACCCTTGCCATACCCCCTAAAAAATGCAATAATCTCTATTTGTCAGAGCAGGAAACTGAGGCACAGGGAGTTAAAGCAGCCTGAAGTCAAGGTTTACAGCCACTAGAAGAATTCAGGTTTTTTTAGCTTTTGATGCTTTGTTCAACATAACTTGAGATTTGGGTTATCTGATCCCTGTGTCTGAATGATGGGAGCATCCTTCCCCCACTCCATCAGAGGTGTCTCAGCACAGCACACAGGTGTGTGGCCAGTGGCTTCTGTGTCACCCACTCCTGCCTCTGCCCTGGCAGCTCAGGAGCTCTCCCCAGGGCAGGTCTGGATGGGGAATGCAGCTCTGCTAAGGCCTGAGTCCTCTTTAAGATACATATGTAGAGTGTCAGGCTTTATTTCCCTTCCAGACTAGGAAGCCCTCCTCCCCTTCCCAGGGGATCTCTGTGTGGGCAGATTGATGGCAAACCTCTGAGTGTCAGGGTTTGATCTCTCCAGAAAAGGTCAATGCCCAGCACTTTGGGGCTGTGGCACCAAGACCTTTTCTAAGCACAGACAGATGGAAGTGGCTCTGTGGAGAAAGGCCAGGGCAGGAGGGCAGCTGGCAGCATTTCTAGGAGTCTGGTGTAGTGGCAGAAAACACAAGGCTCCCAAACACACACACACATTTATAGTCAGTTCCTCAGCTGCTCAGTCACAGTCAGTGACTTGGGCTGTGCTGTAGTGCTTGGACCAGCAGTTGACCAACCCTCTCCTCCTATCTGCATGATGTTTCTCTAGTTCCTCTGCACATGGTGAGGCCACCTGACTTATCTTCTCATCATGCCCTAAGGTTCTTACTCTCCTCTCTCTGGTGCTTACCCCCATGCAGGGATGAAACCATGTCTGACTTCTCCACCTGGGCCATCCAATCTTTTTGTCCACACTACACTCAAGCCCAGCTGGGCTCCAGGTTGGAAAGCAGAGGAGAAGGCTTCAGCTCCCTGCCTGGGCTTGTGTCATGCATGGGGCCACTACTGGGGAAGATGAAGAGAGGTCAGAACTCAACTGACAGGTGATGCACAGTGCTGCCCCTAGCAAAAAGATGCTTTCTTAACATATTTCCATGAAACTAAGACATTTCAGAGCCTGTGCACCTCTCCCTCAGTCTCAAGACTAGAATCACCTCCCCATTGCATCAATATGGCATGAACAGGGTGCAGGTGTGTGGCTCAGTAAGAAAAGAACAAAAATTAGTCAGCTTTCCAGACACATTTTCCATGTGATTTTTGGATGTCTTGTTTCAGGTTGAGACATGAGAGTCTTTGCTAAATGTCTGAACTCAGTGGAACAGCTGTCTTAGCAGCCCTCAGACTCAGAGCAAGGCTCCTACTGAAATGCACAGCAGGATTGGGGCCCAGATCTGGAGCTATCTGAGAGATAAAGCAGATCTCACACCCTCCAGAGGACAGCAAAATTACCTTACTGCCCAAATGATGGGAAGCATGGGGTAGGTTTAATTTGTGTGCTACATTCTTGTTAATAACAATATCTAATTAAGGCATCTGGTGACAACTCAATGGGCAGAAAAGCAACAAAACTGAGAAGGCTTTATTGAATTTCTCTTTCAACTCCAGCTGTCTGGATTTGAATGAATCTATCACTGGAGACCAAGCCTTGTTTGTCTGAATCTGTTTTCAGCCTAGCAGTGTAAGGTGTAACTTTATTGTCCAGGACCTGTCCCTTAAAATTAAACTCATCATTCTTATGAAGATGATTGCTTGAAGGAGAGAGTAACCTTTGTGATGTGAGGATGGAAGCTGTTTGTTGTTTATTTCAAGACCCCATGTAGATTATCAGGAGCTGGAGGTGATGGTGACTGGACTGGGATTTAGTGACTGAGATGGGAGGTGGGAATGGTGTTTGTTCATTATGGAGTTATTTATATTGAAAAATACCTATTTAGAAGAGCCTGGAGTCTTATTTGTATGTGTGTGTGCAGCATCTCATCCAATAAGATCCCTGCTTTGGAATTTTATGTGATCCTAAATAAAAGAAAGGTGATTTATCAATAACAGTGGTTAGTTTTGTTTGTTGTGTGCTGCACATTCCCTTCCCTTCTCCTGCTGCTGGCTTGCAGAAGAGACAACCCTGTTGTCTGCAGCCTTTTGCAGAGGAAAAGACTTTTGGCTTTTTCTTGCTGTTATCTTTTAATGTGGAAGACACCAAGGCTGTGCATATCAGTATTGCAAGCCCTGGCCTCTCAGACTGTGTCTCCACTACAACCCAGAAGTGTAGCACCAGCTTGTGCAGACAGAGCAGAGTGAGCTGTCACCTCAGAGGGGAAAGCAATGTTTCTAGGATGGTTCAACCTCAGCAAATCTTAACCCTCACCAAAGGTGGTCCAGGTCCTTCAAGGACACAGATGTAGCCCTGACTGAATAGTTCTGTGTAGAATGACACAATGTTGTTTGCAAGCTCTTCTAGATGTGATTGATCTCCTGGAACAGGACATGTGCAATTAACCACCAGCTTGCTATTAATAACAATCCCTTAGTGGCTAAAATGAATTGGTGTCTCTGGATTGTTGCCTTTCTCCATCTGACTCTTCTTTAGATGAATGACATGGGACAAAAAGGGGATCTTAAGAGTATATAATTGAGTGTGGATTAGGGTTCATGAAGAGATTCCTACAATAACTGTCATGTACCACCTGACAGAGTAGCTGTTCTGTGAGCATGCCAAAGTGCTGCTTCCCTTGCTGTGATCTTTGCTCTCACTTGCTATCCCTGCATTATCTTAAAATCTCCTTCAGCTGATGCCACTAAATGCAGCCTGAGTAATGACTTGAGAGCAAAATAAGGAGAGGAATAAAGAATGAGGTGAACACTTACTGTCAGAGGCCTCAAATTGGGCACCAAAGTGAAAAGAAGCTCACCATTTCAGAGGCAGATAGCTACTGCTGCTTCCACCAGTGACAACTTCCCCAGAAACCAGGACACATCAATTTATACCCTGTTGGAAACTGAAGATCCAGGCACCACTGTGCTAGGCACCATCAAGCCTCTGCTGCAAAGGGGACAGCTACATCAGGCAGAGGAAGCACTGGAAGGAAAAGGAAGGCATGGAGGGATGAAATGACTTGCTTTCTGTGTCAGCAGGTTGGTGGCAGAGCCAGGATAGGGAGGGCTCTGTACTGGACTGCTGGGTTGAGTATCCCAGACCCTTAGCTGGAGAGTCTTGGCAGGGTTGTTCTGTTGTGTGGATGACAGTGTGAGGACTTGAAAGGAGATTTCTCAAAATGCAAAGTCATCTGTAGTCTTAAACACAGTTTTGTGGTGGATGCAGCAAGATGGAAAGTGAACCCTTACTGTGCCAGATACTGGTCTTTGCTGAGGGTGTGCTGGGGGATCTGGGATACTGGGACAGCTCTGTGGCCCTGTTGCCTGTGGTACCAAACAACAGCAGAGACTGTGGGGTCTTCAAGTCTGTCCTGTGCCAGTGGGAGAAGGGGAAGATTTGCTTTCAGACACTTCAAGTCCCTGTTGACTGTCACTGGCTGCTCTGACCTTCTCCACCAGGGATATTTGCTGCTCTGAGCCACAGGTTAACAAAATACCTTGCCTTTGTTGAGTTGAAATCCTGTTGGGATTTGGTGTGTTGGGTGCTCTCTAAAGAAAAGGTGCAGCTTAGAGCTGAGCAGGTTTCCCTGCAGCCTGGGATCAGGGCTGATAAACACAGGCACAAATCCTTCCTCTGGCCTGGCAGTGGCTGGTGCAAGGCTGCCCAGGGGCACAGTGGAGTTACAGGCAAACTGCTCACACCTGCCCATGGTTTACAAAAGGACACTTTGCCTTTGCAGCAGCAGCAGCAGTCAGTCCTTGTATCCTGTCACATCCAGTGGCACAGAGAAAGCTCCCTTAGCATCCCAGGTCTCCCTCCCCACCACCAGCCCAGCCCTTTTCCTATTGCTGCCCTGGATCTTTCCATCCTATCTATCTCTGGCTTCCCTTTCTTTCCCCCCCTCTATCTTTCATTTTGGCTTGTCACACACACACACACAGAGTCACACACTCAATCCTCCCAAAGCCACAGAGCTGCAGGGAGATCTGGAATGTGGTGGGGCTGAGGGATGCCCTGTCACCTTCTGCCCTTCCACATCCTCCTGCCCTATTCCCAGTGATCTATTGCAAAGGACAGGTAACCTCAGCCAGAAAGATGGATGCCACAATTACCTTCCTCTTTTCAGCTGCTCTTTCCCCCTGCTTCTTCCTGATGGAAATTGTGGGCAAGAAAAATCTATTATTACTCTCCAAATCATATCAAATATTTATCAGGGTAATTCTCTAGTTATCACCACCAATTGCAAGCCTTAGTCACGTAGTAAATCCTGTTAGTGTCATCTCTGGGAACAGGACTCGTCTGTCTCCTCAGCAGAGTGCTGCATAAACCAGCTTGCCCCAGGGGAACTTGGCTTATGGGAAAGGCAGTGGAGAAGGAGGAGGTGGAGACAGCCAAAGATGGGCACAGACTTCCCAAATCCCCTTTTTCCCAGGACATGAGATGACATCTGTTCAGGATGGGACTAAAGAGAGAGCAGGCAGATTGCATGTGGGAAGGGCAGGTCTGTTGGGTCACGCTGCCTGATGCCTCCCTGCTGTGTCAGGTGCTGCACAGATAAGCTCATTCCTAATCAGAAGCTGTCTGAAATGGGCCAGGCTCAAAAAGAGACAGGTATTAAGCTCCCCAGGAGAGAGAAGAAGTGAGTGACTCAGGGCTGTATGAGGAAGTCAGTGGCAGAGGCCAGAACAAGGTCTCTGTCTCTAAGGCTAGTGGCTTAATTACATGATTATTCCTTTTGGAGCACTGTGGCTGGTTTGCAACAGCACTGTCCTGAGGGTCCTGTAAGTCAAAGCAACCTTGACATCTCTGCTAGCCATGCCAAGGACTCTCCCCTTCCACCCCTGGGTAAAGGACTAGCAAATGCAGCCACTCTAGCTGGGCTTTTGTTGTTGTTGTTGTTGTTGGCACCAAAATGTTTCCAGATTGTACCTATTTTTAAACTCTTTATTGGGTCAGATCTGGACAGCTTGGAGACTTCAGCTTTCCCCTCTTTCTACTCCTGTGCACATAACTTACTGCTGCAAAGGGAAGAAATGAGCAGCAAATTTCCTCTGCCAGAACCAATCAATCTGGCACCTGTCATCAGCATCACAGCAGCTATAAAATATTTAATTTCTTAATGATGAATTGGCAGATTGTTTTGAAAAAACAACAAGGAAACAAAGAGAAGGAAACAGACACTCACAATCTGCAGTCACACTCTTTGCCAGGCTGAGTCTTTGGAGCTGAGAGCAGGAATGTGTTTTTCCATCCCAGCTACCTGACAGTGCTGTCTATTAATAAAGACCTGCTAGTTGTTTTGGGAAGTTCCTGCTCAGACAGTCATTGGACTGTCTTGGCTTGCCATCCTAGGGTCTCACTGCTGATCCCTGATGAGACAGCCTTCAGAGGAGGGTTTCTGTCAGAAAACAGCACCATGGCACAGATGGCACAGCTCTTGCCTCCCTCCAGTGCTGATACACTGATATAAATAGGGAAAAAGAATGATCAGGCTGGGGCAGAGCACAAGTGCATCCAGCCAACAATGTTGTCTCCAGCAGAGACCAACAGTGTGTGCTTTGGGAACTGGGGAGGAGCAGGTCAGTCCTGTGATTAACCTATTGAACCACAGAACCACTGAGGTTGGAAATGACCTCTAAGATCATCAAGTCCAACCCTTTAACCTAACACTGCCAAGTCACCACTAAACCATGTACCTAAGTGCCACATCTACAAGTTTTTTCATATACTGCTGTTTCTCTAGTAGCCTCCAATGGTTTGCAGCCCAGGGACATCTTTGAGCTTTCTAGCTCTGGCTGGAATTTTCTTCCACAAGCTTGCCTAGTCATTCTCTTTTAAAGTTATGCAAACTTTGAGCATCCAGAAAATCTTCACTGAAATAGTCCCACAGCTCTCCAGTGTAAAGCTGTGCATCTTATTTTGTTTTCAGTGTATCACCTACTAATTTAACTTGATGTTCCCAGTCCTTGCATTAAAAAGACAGTGAAAAATCATTCTCTCTTCACCTCCCATCCCTTGGACATGTTTGGCTCACAAAACAGGGAACAGCATAGAGATGTGTGTGCTAATGGAGACCAGAACTGGTAAGTCTGCAGTGGACAGTGTGGTTTCACAGGACACCTCAGCCTGTGTTTGCCCATGGATACCTTCTGCCTCTGGTACTCACAGTTGTGAGCTTGGAGGGAAGCCAGACCCTTACCTGTATTATGACCTGCTTGCAAATGGATAAGGAGATGTTGATGGCACTCACTGGTTCAGCTGATGCAGTTGCAGTGGAGAGGGGATGGAACAGAAAGCAAGATGGCACTCACTGATTCAGCTGATGCAGTTGCAGTGGACAGGGGTTGGAACAGAAAGCAAGAGCCTCTGCTGAAGCTATCTGAATTGCTTACAGAACTTAAGAAACACATCCTTATCCTCATGTTGATTTACACCCATTCCTCTTGCCCCTCAGGAAGCCCTGTAAATACAGGGGCAAGCAAGCTGCCTGACCAAAATCTTTGCTTTTCCTGTTGCCTGTTCTGGTGGGCTTTACTGCAGATACAGTCCTATTTGGGTCTTTTTGTCTGATCAACTTCTAAGTCCTGTTCTTGGGACCCTTTCAATGACAAGAGTCATAAATGTTCACTAAAGCAAAGACACATTTTTAACCATCACAGAACAACCTGAAAAAAAAAGAAGTTCTGAAGGCTTTGCAAACCCCTCCTAAAGGCTGGGGAATGAAGAGGAAGTGAGCATTTTTCACTCACCACCATTGGTTATTTTTAGGCTGGTCTCCTGATCTGAAGCAGTGACGCTCCTGGGTGGCGTGACCAAACCTACACTCTTCAGCTGGGCTGGGGGAGGGCGCCGGGAAGTTTGGCAGACGCAAGTGGGTGGCTGGCAGCTCGCATGCCGTTGCCTTCGTGCTTCCTCCTCTGCCTCTCCCGGCAGCGTGTGGGCAGCGAGGGCCACAGCACACACCCGTGCTGGGATCAGGCAGTTGTGGTGGGATGGCAGCGGCCAGAAGATAGGGAGAAGGTCGTGCAGTGTCTCAGCTCGATCTAGCAGGAGATATCTGCTCTGGTGATGTGTTTCAGCTCTCCTGTAAATATGCAAACCAAATAGCTCCCACTTGTTCAGGAAGAGCCTGACCTGCTTTCAAGATGGGTCAGGGCACTCAAGAGCAGTGCCTGTCACTGCAGGGAGCTGGTACATGATGGCAAACTGCTGCTGTGGACGCTTCCTGCTGATGTAGCTGTTTCCATATGCACCAAAGTGCACTGTGCTCCTAAGGGCTGGGTGCTTTGGCAACAGGGATAAGATGAATTCAAAGGAATACTTCTGTACTGACAGCTGGTTTCCCTTTTAACTCTGGATCTCTGTCTTCTGCTGATGGTATTTCAAGAGAAGTTTGCTTCATTGATTATCTCTAATATGTCTTTGGAAGTTTTGAATGGAAGAAAATCCTGCTTATCTCTCATCAAAGCTGGTTTTTCTCTGCCTCTGGGCCAAAACACTGCAACAGTCTTGGCCGGTGCAGAAAGAGTGGCTGCTGAGCAGATGCCAGGCTGCCTGCTGCCTTTCCAGGCATGAAGAGAACCTCAAAACCAGCCTCTCACCACTATGCCACTGGCTGCAAGATTTTTGGGTCTGCAAGGGATAATTAGAGAGCAAGCCAGCAGCTCCAAGCCAGATAGTTGCTGATTACTGTGCAGTAAGTCTGAAGAGGCAACTCTTTCCCATCTATTGGAATAGACACCACTGCCAGCAAAAAAAACCCTGGGAAGTGTGACTCAAAGTGGGGGAAGGAAAAGGGACAGGGCTGATCAGTACTAGACACCCACATCAGGAGAGCATCTAAGCAAAACCACTTGCATCCTACCATTGTCAATGTGATTTCAAATTAAACATATGCTTAATAGAGAAGGGACTAAGAGAATAGTTAGCTGTAGGAAGTTTTTGGCTCACAGTGCCAGAGGCACATGTTAAGGGTGTGTCCTGGTTTGGGTTAGAACAGAACTAATTCTGTTTGATGATTTTACTTCTCAGTTGAAGCTCCTCTGAGGAGCTGCACTTTCTGAAGCTAACAACATGTTTTTGCAGACACTGCCAGCTTCTAGCACTGATAAACCTAATGTTTAGATTTACTACCAGGGAGTGGTATGCAGAGCAAGGTCACTGATGAATCTTGTGTCTCACATTGGGGGGGTGCAGGGTAAAGGCTGCACCTTCAGGGAGAAGCAGACAGGACAGGTGACCCCAAACTGACCAACTAAAGTATTTCATCCCATATAGCTCATATTCCATATATAAACTGGGGGTCAGCTCCCCCTTGATAGCTTTTTCTTCTTCTCATGCATTTCAGTGGTTGGCATCTGAGGAGATGGGCACTGATCTGAGGGTGTCCCTCTGCCCTTGACTCCTTGCCAGGCATGCCTGGCTGGAAACCTTCCTCCAGATGGAGCAGGCTAGGAAAGGTAAGAATATGCAAAAGGAAAGGAATGAAAATGTATGAATGCCTCTAAATTTGCTTATGTTTCTGCTGTCATTTAAACTGCTATGAAATGAATGTAAAATATTGTGATTCCACCCTAATAACTTTCTTCATCCATTTACACTGGCATAAATTTCCTCTGAGTAGGAATTTTTGTCAGAACCTGGTTGGAGTAGATCCTTTATTTTACTATTAGATTGCAAAGAACCTACTTCCTCCCAAAGATCTTTTTTTCATTAAAAAGTAATAACTGAACATAACCAGCCAAACCCATGTATTTTATAGAAGGCAGCCCAGCTAGAGAGCTGTAGTGTGAGAGGGAACCAGGACTATATTGGGTGCTGAGGTGGGAGCATCACCAAAGCTAATTATAGCACTTCTAGCCTAAATAGTTTATTTTCTTGTTAGCTGGATTAAAAAGTCCCCTGCCACCCTACCTCACCCCTCTGCTTCTCCATGGGGTGTTCTGGGGGGCTGTGGTTCACTAGGGTGGTTCCCCATATGTCCCTGGGCTCTGCAGTTGCCTGAGGAAGGCAAGGAAATGGGGACAAGCCTGCAGCTCATCCTTCTGCCATGGCCATGCTTCCCTGGGCTCTGCAGTGCTTGACAAGGGCAGGAAAATGGGGACAGGCCTGCAGCTCATCCTTGTGACTTGCACATCTTCCCCTCTGCTTGGGTCAGGGTGGATCACAAGCTGGGGAGACGTGAGAAAGTGTGTGTAGATAACCCAGGGCTGGCTGAGAGCCATTGTCTCTCCCTGAGCTTGACAGAACATGTAGACCTATCCTCTTCCATCTGCCCTGAATGGGTTAGGTCTTCTTGCATTAGCTGATTTTTCCCTTGCCATTGCTCATTTTTCCCATCCAGTTTCCCTTGCAGAATAGTCTAGGGCTTGCTTAGGCTCCAGGGCATACTTGCATATCCTGCTGCTTGTCTGAGGCTCAGGGGCAGAAAGGCCAGAGTTGTAGAGGGCAGGATGAGCTGCAAAAGCTTTAGGTTGGAAAGCCAGCACCAGAGCAACAGGAGGAAACAGGAGGACTGAAGGAGTCGCCCCTTGGAGGAGACTAGGGGAATGGGAGGAGGAAACAGCTGTGCAAGGGCAGTGAGAACACCGTGGAGAGGCAGGACCCATGCTGACACAAACAGGTCTAGCTCCTGAAAACCATAGCTGCAGCATGCCAAGGTGTCTTTTCCCACCAGGGAGCCAGACAGCAGTCAGGGGAGGGAATGCAGTGACACCAGCAGCTCTGAGTGCTGCCAGACATATGCCCTTACCCTCCTCATACTGTGCAGGGCTCCTCTGTCCCCAGCTCTGCTGCTGGACATCCCCTTCCCAGCTCCCTTGAAGTGTCAGGAGACCATGGCAGGTTGCTGCTGCCATCAGTGATGGGGACACTTTGCAGCTGACACTAGAGGTGCTGCCAAGGCATTGTGAGGCTGTTTGCTGGCATCAGGAATGAGTGCTCTCTCCCATGAACTTGCTTAACAACATTGCACAGCACCTGCTGACAGGAGCTGAGGACCTGCCATGACTGGAGCAGGATTTATTAAGCAGCAAGAAGGGCCTGCTGGGAAATCACCAGCATGGGGAATTTTCCAGGTGAAACAGAGGGCAAAATCCTGATTTTCCACTCTACTGCTCCTTTGCTGGGGAATCTTTTGCTATTCCCCTCTGAGATCTCCATAGCCTTCGACAGCCCTCTAGGATATGGGGCTGATTTCATTCCTGTGCTGAAGGACTTCAGGATTGTTGGTCACCCAGAGAGTGGCAGAGGACTGTCCTGTGAGCACCTCTTGGTGTGCATGTGGCAACAAGACAATCTAGTCACGGATGGCCAGTGCTGGGACCTGGGACATGTCACCTCCAGGGACACTGTTCCTCTGCCTCCTTGACCCCTGCAGACGTTGCCAGGCAGGAGCTGTCTGCAGTGCACACCGAAAGCACATGATGGCACTGCAGGAGCGCAAAACAGCTCCAAGCTCCTCTACAACCGAACTGGACTTTTAACCCTCTGTGGAGGCGAAGCTGCTGCAGGTGTGGTGGCTTTCCAGGGACCAGGCGTGGAGGAAAGTTTGGGGGATGGCGATGCTGAGTGCTCTCCTCTTCCCAGATAGGGCAAAGCCTTGAATCTGAGCTGCTGGCTGCAGGATCGCCCCATCTCCTTGGGACTAGAGGAGATCCAAGTACATCTCCAGTGCTGCAGCGTCAGCTTGAGCATGTGTTGGTGAGCTGGCATCTCCCAAACTGCCTGCTGGATGCTTTGTGCAGGGGTTCCTCACAGCTGTACATGAGGGGCCCCCTGTTTTGGCATGCCTGAGACCATTCCCCTTGCTGCACAGGCCCAAGCAAACCTTCTCCAAAGAGACTGACTGTGCTTAGCCAGGCAGGTAAGTCTAGGGCTAATTTGGGCAGTAGAACCTGTAAGCCAACAAGCCTCAAATGCCCTGAGGAAAGCTGCCCATGCCCTGGGCTTGCTCAGACCCTGTTGCTGCCACATCTTGCCTGGCTTCACCTCCTGAGCTCACACAGGCATAGAGATCTTCAAATACACACCAGTGGGAATCTAGCCTGGCTGAAGGTCTTGCATGATAATATCCTGCTGTCTGGCAGCAGGGTTTTGGATGAGAGTGAGTAAATTTGTTCGTTCCTCTGGTTCCTGAAGTTACCAAAACCCAGGGAGAGCTGCAGAGATGAGCAGAAAGGCTGCAACAGCATTTCCATCTAGCACAGGCTCTTTCCTGAAGTAATCCCTGCAGGAGAGAAAGTCTGTAAAAATATCTGCATGTGACAATCCTGGTGTTTATCTGCTCTTATCTACAAAGAATTGAAGAGGTAGAAACTCAGCAAGTTCAGCCCAAATCACTGTCAAATCCTGGAGGTATCAAAACCAGTGTGATTCCCTTCATAGAGGTTGTGTTGAATTATCTGGTGGACACAAGGTGGATGTCTCTGCTTTTCTTCTTTCTGTTGTCCCTGTAGAAAACAGCTTTCCCCAGGACTTCTTCATAAGCCATAAGACCTATATCCAGGAGAGAAAGCACAGAATCAGGGTAGGAGGGGGAAAAAAAAGTCTTCCAAGAGAGAAGAAGGACAGAAGGGTTCTGGTTTTGCTGCAGCTTTCCTCTGTCTCTCTGGCTGGAACACTCATGCTTGAGATCTCTGTGTTGTAAATGCAGCTGATTGATTCTCTTTCTGTTTCTTCTTTTGCACTTGTTTATTTTAATAAAGATAGATTTTTTTTTCCCCCTTTATTTTTATGTTTTTTGAAACCTACAGCAAAATGTTCCAGTGTCTCCACCCACCCTCCTGGCACTAAGTGCTGATGGTTATTTCAGTGGTTCTAATTTGATTTCTGCCTCTCCTGCTGAGCTGATGTGAGAGAAAAAATATTTAGAGAAGTTGCTTTTTAGATTCCTTTTTTGGGGTTTGTGTTGTTGTTGTTTTTGTTTTGTTTGCTATTTTCTGGAGCAGGGGAGGCAGAAGCTGAGAGTGGTGTGGGAAGAGGGAAAGAGAAGCAGCAAGAATTCACTCTCATTTTCCAGGCATTTTTTTTTTTCAAGTTCTCAATCTGTGATGGACAAAATCACAGCAGAGTTCAACTAATCAATTACCCTCTGCAGAATGCTCTCTGAGTGCCTCATCTCTTTAGGTATTTCTGTGTTATTCTTGCTCTCCTGCAGTGGCTCATGGGAGCTGCTCTATGCCAGTGATTTTAAGTTGGTTGCTTGAATTGTGACCCTTCCCATTCTACAGTGGGGAAACTGAGGCACAGTGTGGTAAATCAACCTCTTTCCCTTCAGATGGCACAGCATAGGCACTAAAGGCAGAGTTCCAAACCCAGCATGCAGTCAGCACACACACAACCCAGACCACACCTTCAGCAGCACTTAGCTCCCAGTTAAACTTCGACAAAATGAGGTTTTCACTGGTGCTTAGCAGCCAGACACTGCTGAGCTCTAGATTTGCAAAAGGGTTCAGCTACTCCTCACCTCTTGGAGTTTCTTAGGGGAAAGCTCCTGCATTTTGCTAAGAGGAATGGTTTTTTCTTTGTTAAAGATCTGACCTTTCCTTTCTAGGCACACTGTTAAAGATTGCTCATCACTTTTTTGCTGGTTTAAGGAATAACATCCCTCTTTTGCCTGTTTTTCATCGATTTTCCTGGCTTCTAGGAACAGGGCTAGTGATTGTTTCTGTGCATATCTGAAGAGAATAGCTTTGCTAAATATTTTTTCCTCTTTTAACATATGTATCAGATTGCCTGCTGCATAGTTTACATTTCCTGCTGTGGAGGCAAATACTTTAATTAAAATGGAAGGAAGAAAAAAACCCTGCACAGCAAAAGAGAAAGCTTCTGTGAAAATAACCCTAAAGGGCTTGAGAGCAGTAGAAATGGGCAAATAAAGCCCTTGGGCAGCCAGGATGCATTTTGCATATGTGGATGGAGGCTTTAGGGACTATATTGCTCAATGCAAAAGACTCAGCTGTGTGGAGAAACTCAGCTGCATCTCTGTCAAGGAAGAAGAGACCTTTCCTCAAACTGCTTGTCCTCCAGCTCCTGCTCCAGTCTGAGTGCAGGACAGACAGAATGGCTTTGTGTCAGGTCATGGCACCTGGAGGAAAAGAAGGAAGCAGGATCTTCTGCCTGCCTTTGCCTCCCCTCTTTCCTTCACCTAAAAGCAGTGTTAAATTAATCCCCTGTAGTTGCTGTATTTGATTATGGGACTTCTTGTATCTGCTCTCCCTCCCTGGGCTTTAGCTTGTCCCTAGGGAAAGCACAGCAGCAGCAAACAGCAGGAAACTCCTGAATGTTCCAGGCTGATATTAACTCCAGGGATTGATGAGAGGGATGGGAAGTTGCAAGTATAAAATTGCTGCTCAGACCTGAAGATTTTCTCCCTAAGTCTAGTTAGAGACTGAAAGCATTGCATCTAGCTTTGACTACAAAGTTGGACAGAGCAGGGGAAAGAGAGACCCCATTACAAGTGAGAGTGCAGCAGGGGTCTGCAAGGCTTGGCTGCAGGAAAAGTCCATATATTCCTTATATTTTCAAGGAAAGAAAGCAGGCTGTGAAGGGCACCCACTCAACCCACTCTCATGCTCCCAGCAGGTCTACAGCCAGAAGAGATGAGCTAGCTCTCTCTACACCTCTGCCTTAAGGTCCTTCTAGGAAACACTCCCAATTCCCCTCCCCTAAAATACACCCACCAACCCCCTACCTTCCCAAAGCACACCAGGCTAGCAGTTTCCCATTTAAGGCCAGCCCTGATGCAGGCACTGCCCACAGCAAGGGGATGGCTGGAACAATTAGTCATGGCCAGGAGGAGCAGCAGCTGTCAGCCCTGGGTTTCATGCTCCAACGGGGTGGCAGCAAGCAGAAAGATCTGCTTGGGTGGATTAATCAGCCTTGCAAAGGTCTTTTTATGGGCCAGGCTATAGAGGAGAGAGGGTAGATTGAGAGTATCAGGATGTGTTTCCCCCTGCCAGCTGGGATTTGTATCTAGCTCGTTGAGGATAATGAGATGATCACCATCAGATGGGGAAGCTGAGCTCTCACTTTCTGCACCATCCCTCTCAGAGACCAGCATATCATTCCTATTTCTCACCAGCTTGAACCAGCAGTTGTCTTTTTGAGCCCTGATGCTGTCCCTACATAATTAAGGCTGTCAGTCAAACTCAGACACCTAAACACTACAAACTCCATGGCTTACAGGGATTGATCACAGGACTTTATTGCTTGGCAGTCAAAGCAGCACTTTGCAGGCTTCTCTTTTGCCTTGTTGGAGGAACAAACTGTGGGGCTGTGAGAAGGAAAGGTGCCTGGGAAGAAGGTTAGGTGCCTCCAGTGCTTAGTAGATATGCTAGCTGTGACCATGGGTCCTGTGCAGGTGGTGAGATGAGCTGCACTGGTCCTGGTCACTGCTTCTGCTTCAGAGCCTGCTTCTAGGGCTCAGGGTATGGATGGGACCTGCCTATGCTGACAGTGAGTTTGAATGCTTATCTACTGCCTTGGGTGGCCAGAGCACCCAGCAAAACAGTGAGAGAAGGTCTTGACTCAATGCAACCACTCTCCTCCAGGGATGAGGGTCTTGGGGGTCAGACAGTGCATGGTGGGGACCAGTGCTGTAGGGAGGGAGGCATGGCATCAGGAAGTGCAGGCTTGCAGCATGGGTGCTCAGCCTGCCTGTCTCTGCAGAAGTACCAGGAGAAAATGTATCAGCCCTGTTCATGACTGGTGCTGTCTCCACTGTTGTGCAGGATGTGCATGAATGCCAGATCTGTAGTAAGGAGATTTTTCTTTGCCTTCTTCCATGGAAAAAGCTGGTGATCTGTCTCTGTGCAGGTAAGAAAACCTCAATGCATGCTGAGCTCTGCTGTCTCCCAGCCAGCACTCACCACTCTGCACCCCTGCCTTAGGACTTTGCTGAGCTGGGGCTGTACGACAGAGAGGGAGCCTCTTGGCCACTGATGTCTTCACCAGGGAGACCCAAAAATAGGAAGTGACAGAAGAAAGGAGGGAGATGTGTTTCCACAGATCACACACACACAGCCCTAGGTGGTCTGGCAGGCTGAGATGGGGAGGACTTCCATGTGGGCATCAGCAGTGGGAGCACAGGCCCTGGACTCTGTGTCCACCCTTAGCTGCATTTTGGTTGCTCCAGCAGTTGTCTCCCAAACACTAAGCCCCTTTCTGCAGGCAGCTCTGCCACGTGCAGCTCTTTTGTGCACAGGCTTTGCACTCCTGTTTGTCACTAGCAAAGCTGGCTTTCTCCAGAGAGGCTTTAACTCTGCCTGGTTTTGGGTGGATTTATAGAAAATCAAGTCATCCTGGATGTCTTGGGGGTGTGGAGAGCAGAAAGACATCTGGAAGGTGACCTGGTTCCCAAAGTGTAAAAATCTTTTTGTTGTTTTGCACAGTTGTAAAGTGAATTTTCCCCTATGCCCACCCAATACTCTCCTCTGCAGTGAGGGGAAATGAGGATTAACTTCTTTCAGAAGTGTTAATATTTGCAAACCCCCGTGGCAAGACCTGCATCCTGTGTGATGTGTGTGCACGAGGCTGTGGAAGGCTAGAGCAGGGTTAATGTGCTTCTGTGATACACAGATTAAATTCATCTGGGTGTGGGGGAGGTCTAGCAGTCACCCCCTGATAAACATTGCTGTGATCTTTGGAGAATTAGGGTCTAGAGGTGGATGTTTACCTGTGTTGTGTGTATGTGTGTAGCAGCCTGGAAGTAATCAAGCGGTGAAAAGCCTCTGTGTGGTGTGTGCAGAAGGTCCAGGAGAGCCCCCCTGATACAGCACCTTGTGATCTCCCTCCAAGAGTGAAAGAAACCCAGTTCTAACTTCATGTCATCAGTGAAAGGTTGATTGTCACAGAAGTCACTGCTGTTTAATGACCAAGAGGTTGACCTCAGCAAGAGGTCTAAGAACCATAGTGTGGGCTGTAGCTGCATCCTGCTGCCTGCCTGTAGGATAACAGATCACTTGGTGCAAAAGAGGCTGTTTGATAGCCCTTGTGGTTCCCTGTCCTCTGTGGCATCTTGAGGAACAGCCAGCTGACATCTCTGGAGGGAAAGGAGCCAGGAAGCCCACGCCATCCTCATGGGGCTCCACAGCTCACCCCATAGCAGACACAGCCAGGAGGGCTGGGATGGCAGGGAAGGAGAACTAGGCTTTGGGGCTTGGCCAGCCTCACAGGGAGCATGCAGAGAGGACAAGGGCTTGACCTGCTCAGGGAGTGCCATGCTCTATCCCCTCCTCTCTCTGCACTCTCACTGTGCCCTTTTGCAGACTGGTGTGAGTGATGGCTGGAGTGCAATGAGGCTTGAGCTTGCAAGCAAGTGTCCTTAGCTGCTGAGGAAAAGGATGCTGCATTTACAAGGGTTCAGCACCAGAAGGCCCGGTTTAATCCTCTCTGGCAAGGGCCTCACTCAAATACAACCACTTGGAGGCTCCAGACTCTGAAACAGGGTCTGCTTGGCTGCAGGTCTGGTGGCTGCAGGGGCTTGGGCCATTCTGCCAGGAGGGAGAGGTCCTGTGGGCTGCACAGTGAGGTGGTCCTGCCTGTGGTGCTGTGGCTGTGTGGCTGCTGTGCCTCTGTCAGGCTCTCCATTGCCTTCTGCAGGTCTTTGTGTGCAGAGCCTGTACTGCTCTGAGAGGAGCTCACATGAAAGTCACAATGAATAAGTCACCTTTCCTCTTCCCTTTCCTGACCTCAATGCTTCTGGGGCCTGGGCTAATGGTGGGGTACAAGCTGTTATTGTGGAAAGAAGCAGCTGCCAACATGCCAGGATAAAACCTGGGTGAGAAGGAGCTCACCCAACAACATGAATCCTTAGGGACTTCCAGGTCTGTGTTCTGCCTGGCAGAGACTTGAGGGCAGACAGGAAAGTAGCAGGATGGAGCAGCACTGGTGAGCCTGGAGATGTCTTAGCTAGACTTATCTGCTGGTCACTTCCAGAGTGGAGAAGCCACTGTGCTGCTCATTGCCTGCCTCTATCTGAAGGAGCAAATGAGGTTTACCTGGGCTCAGTGATTTTCTGAATCTCAAGCTGGTCAAGGTCCCAGGTGTTCATGGGGCTGAAACAATCAAGAGCTGGGAGATAAGACAACATGGTCATGAGCTCAAAACTCTACACTTGTAAACCTTTTTAAGAGATTCCCTGAAGTGTCACTGACTCTCAGGCTACAACCTGAAAGCCTTTAGGAAGGGCTAGTAGAAAATGAACCTTGTTTCTTTTGCAGGAAGCATCTTGGTACCTGCCAGAGATGCTTTATGAGGAGAAAGCCTTTCCCTGGAAGGTTTGTTAGCCATCTGTCATTTGTGTGGGGAGTTTTGCTGAGGGGTGAGTCAGTGTCTCAGTGGCTGCTGATGGGTGGAGACTGGCAGCCTGGGGTTGATGTGCAGGCATGCAGGAAGGGAAAGAGAGCTGAGTTCCACTAACAGCATGTCAAGATGTTCAATGGCATCTTGACACTATTACACTGGAGTCAACAGGCCAGCAGAAGGATGCAATACAGCTGCAGGTGTAAAATGTCCTCTGAAGGACAACCAGAGAGGAAGAAATACACTGTGGAAGTGATCAGTGTGCAGTGAGGCTTTGTCACAGGTGTCATGAGCTTTGTCATGAAATGAATGAATCAATAAACATAACTGGGATTCTGCCCTTCTCTCTTCTTGGGGTAAACAGTGAAAGGATGAATAAGAGTTCCCCAAATGTGTGCAGAAAGGAGAATGACCTAAAAGGGAGAGGAACTGGGAGGGGGCAGAACTGGAGGGAAATGACAGCTTGCTGTTGCTGCTGCTGGGAAGGTGGATTACAAAAAGCAGTAAGGACTGTGTTTAGATGATGTGGGTCATTTCTGGGAAGTACTTCAGGATAACTCAGTAGCTTTCCAAAGCTCTTCATTATGCAGCCTGCTTCAGCTGCCCTAGTCCTTTTGTCTGATACTGCTGTGGCTGCTCCATTTATCCTTCCACTGCTGCCTCTCTGAATCTCTTTTGGTAGGTTTGAATCTCACTGGAAGCCTTTTCCTGACCAGCAAATCCTTACACTCACTCACAAGATAGACCTTTGAGAAGAGAGCTTGAAAATGATCTGTGGTTCTGTAAGCTGCATTGCAGGCTGCAGAGCTCAAACATTGCAATGCTTCCCCCTCAGGGTTGGGGTGTCTTAGATGGACACTGTGCAGCTGGAGAGCCTCCCCTTTATGGGGCAGCCTTCAGTACTGCAGAGGAGGGGAAATGTAGCTGAGCACCAGAGTACACCAGGGTAAATCTGGACTGACTGGATGGCACAGCTCTGAGAAAAGGCTATAGGCTATGCTGGTGGTGATGGAGGAAGAGGGCAGTGCTTTAACTCCAGGCTCTAGCTGTGCCAGGAGGGGGAGAAAGGGGAATGAGTTTGTAGATGGAGCAGGAGCCATTGTGGAAGTTACCAAACATCAACAGAGAAGAGATACTGAGTGAGTCAGGGTCTTTCACCTGTTTCAGTGTGAGGCACTACAAACCAGCTTCAGTTGCTGGTGGCACTAGTCATAAAGTACATGCCTTTTAAGTGGAAAAATGGCTCCATTTGGGCAGGGTTGGGCAGGTGAATGTGACAGGAGTGGTGTTTGAGCAGGCTTTCTCATGTGCAGTGTCCTGGCACCTTATGAAAGGATAAAAGCTATGTCTTTAGAGCAGAAGGAAGTGGAGAGTTGGCCATTGGCAGTGGTAGGGTCCCATTTCTTCCCTGCAGGTGACTCTTCAACTTCTTGTCTCGTAGTTCTCTCTTCTTTTTAGCATATTGCAGCTCCTTCCACAGCAGGAGTTGCCTGGATCCTTTGCCTGGTATGAGGCTGGGCTGGAGGTGGGTGATGGGAGAGCAGGCAGGTAAAAGAAGTGATAGCTGGGTTGAGAACTCTAGTTTCTGCAGCAACTTCAAGTTCTGTCTCTTAATGCTCAACTTCACAGCCCTCTATGCTCTCACTCCTGTCACTGTTCATCTCCTCTCTCAGTAGGTTTCTCTTTCTCTCCCTTTTAAACATGCTCTTTCAAGCAACTCTCATAATGATGAACTTAAGCTGCTAGATCACAGCTCCCTCCCTTTAACTTCTGTCATACCCCGATCTCTGTTCTCAGTATTGTCTTGTCCCATCTGTTCTCTCTTGCTCTAACTCCACCCTAAGTGTGACAGCCCAGGGCTTGGAAAGTTGGGTTTCTCCCTCAGCTCTGCCTGCCCATGTGCAGGGAGAGCAGAAAGTGAAGTAGACTTGTAGCAGCTGTTGGCAAAGACTTTCATTTGGACCCTGTCCTCTATTTCATTAGAGGAACTATTCTGTGGCCTCTCATTCTCCCTCTCTACAGTACACTGCATGCCTGCAGTAGAGGTTCACCTTCCCAGTTACTGCTTTACTGGGCATCCACACTTGGCTTCTTTTCCACTTCTTTATGGTTTGTGTGCTCTAACTAGGCATCCTTTTTGATTTTACTGCTTTGTTGGTGGTAATGCATTGCTGCATGGCCACTGAGATAAGACCCACCTGGCTAGGACATAACTGCAGTCCTACTAGTCAGAGTTTTGCACCTCTAATGCCACTCAGGAGTTACCTGGAAACATCAAAAAGGCCCTCAGGGGCTGCTGATCTAACTTGATAGAGATACTTCTCACAGGACTTTATCTCTTGCAGTCAATCTTTCTGCCAGCTTCTGGTGCTAAAACTGAATTGTGGTCAGCAATGGTCACCCCAGCCATGGCCAACACTTTGGGAAAATGATTGTGTCTCACCATGTTCTCATAAGGTACCAAATCCTTACTAAAGGCTTAACAACTAAGCAGAGACTTTCTTACCTGGCAAACATGACACCTAGGCTGCATCAACCCAGATAATCAAATAAATAATTGTCTTGCAGTTCATGGCCAAGCACAGGCACTGCAGGAGCTGGAATTTGTACCCCTCCTGCACAGGTGTTGTACTGGGGAGCTGGATAGCCACCTCCAGCTCAGGAGAGTGGCAGGCAGCCCCAGTGCTACAGGATTACATGCATTTACTCTGACTTGAGAAAGTAATTTCTCTGTGCCTCACTCCCCTATCTGAGAAACAGTGGCTTCCTGGCAGTGCTGCCTGCCTTTCTATTGCAAAGGAGCAACTACTGGTGTGTCTGTGTGCTGTGCCCCCTCTCATGGAACCAGGTTGCTGTGTTGGGCCATAATATGTCCTCAAGTGACTTCATGCAGGCAGTTTGCACATCTAACAGCACACATCTGTCTCTATGGCTGTGAATCACTGATACTGACACTGGACAAATTCTGCCTTTGATTCTCAGATTAAATCATGCTCTAACAAAAGAGCACAAGATGTGGGCAAAAAAACCATCATCCATCTCTTCTTCCCTGCATCAGCTCTGCCCAGCCCTCTGGAAAACAGTGACAGCAATACACTGCTGGTGTTTGCCCCATCCAAGCCCCTGGATTTCCTTTGACTTGGGGAGAGTACTGCTGAAAACAAGGAACAAGCTGAGATGTCTGTAATGAAGGAAAATTGAAAGCAGGTTATTTGCAGTGCCATATTCAGTAGCTCTAATGATTATGTATCTTTCAAATACATAATGAGCTGCAAAATGCACCTGAGACCTGATTTTTCACTAGTTAGAAAACCCCCAGCCACACTTAGAGACAGGTGTATGGGAGTAAGGGGAAAGACCAGGAGATCTTCATTCTTCCAAACTCCTTCTGGACACCCAGTCAGAGCAGCTAACCCAGGGGTCTTTATTCTGACTCTGTGTGGTGTTCATGAGCATGCCTGCAGTATCTCTCTGCCTTTCTCCTGCTGACAATGGTGGGGTTTTGGTGCCAGGTCCCCCCAGGAGTGGAATGGGAACGTCTCTCAGCTCTGTATTCTCAACCTGTTTGCCACCTGTGAAGTGACATGCAAACTGCTGCAGCTGAACACAGCAGGTGGGGTGTGATACTGCACTGGAGGGCAGACAGATGAGCACCAATGTTCTGTGGCTTCCCTTATACCTTACTGCTTCACTGCCATGCAAGGGGGAGGAAAACCTTTTCATGAGATTAGCTGGTCCCTCCCCCTAGTAAATGCAGTCTTTTCCTATAGCATGGTGCTTCAGCTTTGGAGCCCTGCTCCTACCCAGAAAAGAAAGACTTTTCCCCACCCCTGACAGCACTGCAGTGTTCTTCTCATTCCAGTCAGCACTTGCATTTTGCAGTAAAATGCCTTTTTAGGGTCATTTATCTCTCCATAGTTCTAGACTTCAGAAACCATGGTTCTCCAGTGGCAAGCAGCTGTGTCCCATCAGCCCTTTCCTACCTGCTCCTGTGCTCTCCCTGTCTGATAATTAGCTAGTGGGAAATGGGAGGAATTTGGGTTGGCATTCCTTAAAACACTGTTCTGACAGAGCTCTGGCCTGAGGCTGGCTGTTCTGCCCACTGTTTCTGGAGCAGAGTTTTCCCCTTCACTGCATGATGGAGGATTATTTCATTAATGAATCTAATGCTACTTTGTCTTCAGTCCTGAGGATCTTTGGGATGGTGCTGTGCAATCTTTAATTAACTTTAAGGCTGCCAGGCACTACTAGGATGTTTATAATCTGCAACCAAAGCAGGAGAAGCTTGAAGGCCTGGTGTGGTAAAATAACCTTGTCCAAGGTCATGCACTGCCTCTTGGCTGGGGTTGGGATGAGTTGCCCAAGTCTCCTGGCTGCTGCAGCAGGGCTGCAAAACTGAAGGACATTTCCCTGCCTACAGCATTTAGAAATTGCCAAGTGGGACAATCCAAAGGAGGAGTACAAAGTGCCCAGTTAGGCTTGGGGAACCAGAGAGCATGTTCAGCTGCTGGGGAATGTGGTGGCATGAGGCTTTTAAGGCAGTGTTTGAGTTTGTGCCTGGCCATGTTAGCTTTACGTGAGCAGAAGGGAGTTTTGTAGCACACAGGCCAGGGACAGGAATCTAATGCATGGATTAAAAGTGAGGTATCACAGAAGGGCTGTCAGCAGGGAATCCACACAAAGAGGCACATTAAAAAGAAAGAGACACAGAGACCTTGCATAGGCTCTCTCACAGGTGTGGAGTTGTTAAAAAGTGTGATGATTTCTTCCATTCAAAGCTCTTTGGATTTCCATGGACCTCTATGTTTTACCAACCCAGAGGCTGTACATTCATGAGCCCTTTTCTCTTGCAGCACCTCTTCATAAGATGCTCCTTGCTTGAGTTTTGGGAGTGCTGTCCATTCACCTGTCCTGTTTTATTAATGCTATTAATAGCTTTTGCTATAGTGAGTGTGGAAGAAGCCACCTTAAGCCCCCACTCACCTGTGGCTGGCTCCTGTCCTCATTCCACCTCTGGGGCCACTTCTTCTCATCCTCTATCCCTTCCTTTTGCAGCTGTGTCATATTTCCTCTTCTTTACTTCCTTCATTGCTCCTTTCTTCCTGGCCTGTTATCATCATCAGTTCTACTCAGTTGTTGCCTCACCAAAATGCTGCCTCTACCAGCAGACAGAAGCTACAGCAAGGAACTTACAAGCTGATGGCTGTGCTGCTGTGGCTGCTTTGCTGCAGCCTCTTGGGCCAGGTGCTCATTGGGAAGAAGGCTCCTCCTGAGTAGCTATTAGACAACAAATGGTAAGTTTGGGTTGGCTTAACTTTCCTCAGGCTTCATGTGTCTTAACAGCAGCAGCATTTGGAGTGTGGGAGCATTGGTACATAACTGCTAACTCTTTCCACAGGAGGTAAAACTTCTGCTTTCTCTTTCATTTCCTTCCTCTCTTCCCTTCACTGTGGTCAGGCTTTCAGGACACAGCCTGTGCTATTGGTGTCACTCCTTTTCCTGGGTAATTTCTCTTCTAGTATCTCAGCCCTGCCTCCTGAAAGCTTTCTGTGATGTTCTGTCTCTCCTGATCTGCAAAGTACTAATGTCCTTCATGTTGTTCCCACTGCTATTCCCTTCTGGTCAGCCTGGTTCTTTCTCTGTTAGAACTGAAATGGTTTTGTTCTGGCTGGTGCATGCAACTGTCTCTTAATGCTCAACTTCATTGGCCAAAGAAATGCTGACAAAACTCCTCCAAAGCTGCCTTGCCTTGGGAGACTGCTAGAAGAACTGGAGGCTCTGGTCCAGCTCAGTTTGAGAAAGGTCACTTGAAGGCTGAAAGGGGATTACCTAATCTTGCACATGCACAACAGAAATCAACTGAGCTTGGGAGAAAAAGGATGTGTCCATAAATTCCTCTTTATCAGCTAAACACTGGCTTCAGGATTTAGTCTGTGTACAAGTAAGTCTTCACTCTCTAAAGAACACATAATAGTCACACAGGCTCTGCAGACTCCACAAATGTGTTCCAAATGCTTGCAAATACTCACCTGGATCTGGCTCAATCACTCATGGAATTTCTTGCTCTGTAAGTGATGGGAGTGGGCTCTCAGCTAGCTGGACAATTAATATTCTGTGTTCTTCTCCTGGTAGAGTAAAATGGCATAAACACCTCAATGTCTAAAAGCTGATGTATAAAGCATGCTATGAACTAACCCCAGGAGGTGGCTTTCTCTCTAGGTACTGTGTATACAGTAACTCTGCCATGGCTTGCATGGAGCTGTGTCTGCACTTTGCCACAGTTGTTGCAACATTTTCCTGTCATGTAGTGTCAAGTCATGGTAGTGAAGCCATAAACTTGAGGCTCAGGAGTCTCAGCACTGGTGCCTGCCTGTGGCAATGCTCTCAGTACTTGCAGCAATCAGGTCTGCTACACAGACAGCTTTTTGCTGTTACATTTCAGAGCTGGCTGGTTTTCCCCCAAACCAGGGTTCTGTAATCTCTCCAGATAACCACAATTCATTAGAGCTGCCTCTTGTTTCAAACTGTCTGAGAGTGTCAGAGCAATGTGGTGGGGGCTTAGTATTTAACCATGCTTTGGTGGTGGCACTGAATCCCCAAACTGACCTTGCTGATGTCCAGTTTAAAAAGCCTGAGACCTGCAGTGCTCCATGCCCTACACACATCTTGTGTTTGATAGTCTGAATAAATCCTTGCTCTACAGCAGACTGATTATTATCAAGAGGACTGGAGGAAAGGAGGTGGAATAAGTAGGATAAGGCAAAGCCACAGTAATACAAAACATATGTAAATCAGGCTACAAGATACCATAATAAGGATGTAATGGAGGGGGAAAGAAAATGAATCCTATTGTTGCTTCAGTAGCAAAAGCTAGCATGGATCTGAGGTGGTAAATCCACCTTTCTCAGGGCTGTGGAAAGCCAATAATACTCCTAAGCACAGCACATGACATGCCAGGGCACTGTGAACATCCTGGCATGGATGACAACAGTGAATCTCCAGCTCTGTGGCCGTGTGAGGGGTGATCATGGTTCACCCAAGGCAGAAGGGCAGGGAGCTGCTGGGCTGTCTGGTGCCAGCCTGTCCCTCCTTGGGGATGAAGGAAGCTCCACTGTCACTCACTGCCTGTCCATGAATGCTTGGCAAGCAAGTCTGGATACCTCCACCATCTGTGTGAAATCCTTCCAAGCATTCAGATTAAACATTGACTTGAGCAGAATGTAGGACTCCTACCTGACCTGACATGGTCCATATGGAGTAGCTGCCATAGATAGTGACTGTCTTGACACTGATTAATCACTTCTTCTGGTTGTGTATTTGTCCCTGGTTACTTGGCACAGTTCTTCCCTAATAGCTTTTGAATAGTTCTGGGGTATTCACATGACCTTGGCTTTAGGGAATAGCCCAACTGATGACAGACATTACCTACTTCAGTGTAGGCTTGGCTGCTTCTCATCAAGCTAACTTGGACATACACCAGTATCTTATCCTTTTCTGCAATAGGAAGTACCTTAGCTATGCTGAATTCTGTTTGGTTTGGGTGGCACCATTAGCAGTGTGCTGAGGCTTGGTCTGTGCTATATAGCTTGTAGAGACTGTCTGGGATTCCACCTCCATCTCCTTACCTGTCACTTGCAGTGACAGGCATGAGAAGCAATCTGCATTACTGATGCTCCTTGCTCTGAAACTAGGAGTTAAATGATCTGTAACTAGAGACAATCACTGCTCAGACAGACAGCAGTGCAGCTGTCTAACACCCCAAGCTAAGTGCAGAGCTTCTCTCAATCTGAACATTGTTCTCTTCTTCAAAGAGACAAGATCCAGAAGCAAAGGCAGTCTTCCAGGCTGAGCTTCCATCAAGTGTGAGATTATGACACCCACTTCCTACAGGGAAGCATCACAAGTTAGAGTTACAAGCATCAGGTTACTCTAGTAAGGACCTGTTCTGATGCCATAAGTCTCCCAGCTCCTGCACCAGCCTTGGTGCAGGAGGTGTGTGGTTCAGTGCCAGGTCAGCCAGGGGTTGCTGTGTGAGGTGGTGACACACCAGTTGCAGGAAGCAATGTATTTGTGGAATTGACAGCAAAAGGATCTTAAAGTCATTTTTCCCCAGATTTTTTCCCCTCCCACTTTTTCTTTTTATTTATATGAAGTGTTTTTCCCAGCAGAATGGCTGGGGAAATGCAACAGACTGCTCAACCTTGGAGAGTCTTCCTTTTGCTTTTCCTAACTAGTCAGAGAAGCTTTCAGGCTAGGACAAGAGGCTGACTTGCTGTGTACAAGGGCTGTTGATGTGCCAGCTGAAGCTCAAGGTCTCAGTCACTGTCTAACACCCTAAGCCTAGACCCCAGCTGCAACATGACATGATTTCAGCTTGGTTCACCACAGGTGACTGCTGAGCTGAGCTGTGTTAGCTGACACACTGCTGGGTAAGAAGGAAAGAATGATCAGGGCTGCCAAACCATCTGAGAACAATACTGGGTCAGCTGGTGTAGCCTGACCACATGCCTGAGCTTCTCTGAGGGTGGTGAGCCCCTGGCCCAGGTTGCCCAGAGAGGTGGGAGATGTCTCATCCCTGGAAACATCCCAGGTCAGGTTGTCTGGGGCTGTGAGCAACCTGATCTAGTTGCAGGTGTTCCTGCTGACTGCAAGGGGGTTGGACTAAATGAGCTTTAAGATCTTTTCCAACCCAAACCATTCTATGATTCTCAAGTACTTTGGGAAGTTCTTGTGGTTCTCCCCATCTCTAGCTCCATACACACTGTGTTGTGTAAGTGCCAGCATCTCAGGAATGCTCTCTCCCATCTGATCCATGACTCACAACCAAAGAGATGTTACAGATGGTCCTTCCACTTAAAATAAGACCTGGTTTGTTTAATCTTGAAATAGTTCTTGCCATGTTCCTCAGCCACCATTGGCAGATAGACTTGGAAACTGCTTAGGATGACTACAGAGGCAAATATATCCTCTCTTCTGGGTGACAGCTGCTGATCTACATGTGACACTGGTTTAGGTGTGACCTTAACATCACTGTAGATACAGACAGCTCTATCTGTTTTCATGGCTATCACCAGCTGTTCTGTCCAAGAGTTTAGCTAACATCTCTTTTTATCTAGAGTTTTCAAGCCAGTGTGAGGTGTTTTGTCAGGCCAGGGACATTGTGACCATCTAATGCTCTGAAATACCTTGCTTGAGATCACAGAGCTTGGCTATACTCTTGTCTGCTGTGATGTTACTCTTGATAATGTTCCAGAGAACAAGGATTACTTGGGTATGTGTATTTAGAAACACAGAGGTTCTGTAGAAGCTCCTTTCTAAGAGATCCTTGCTGATCCCACCAGTAGATTTCCAGCACAGGGAATCTTGTTTCCTTTTAGATGTTATTCTTGTCACTTTAAAGGGCTCCAAATAACACTTTTATTTCTTGGGAACTGAAAGAGACAATTCCATCCACTTTCTGCACTCACTGTACATTGTTGTGTGCAAGCTGAAGAGTGTGAAGTTAACCAGCACTGACTTTCTAAACTGGTGCCTAGGTTTGAGCTGCTAGCTTGCATGTTTTCTGCTTCTGCCCCATCCCTTGCAATTTCTAGATGATTTGTCCTTGAACAAACCACAATGTGCTTTGTGAAGCTGTCCCCTGTGAGAGAAACAGCACATTCTTGGACTGTCCTTCAAGCTGTACTTTCCACTTGACCCCTGAGCATGGCTGTGGACAGATTTTGTGATCCTCCCACTCTCTCCAGCATCTTCAGTGAGTTTCCATTGAAATGGTAATTTCTAGAGCACACTTCAGGCTCATCTCAGCTTTAGATAAAAATTAAATGTGGATTGCTTCCTTCTGCATATTGAATACTAAAAGATGCACTCATTTGTCCTCTCTGCAGACACATGATGCTCTGCCAATTTCCTTAATCCAGGCACAGAAGCAGTCAGCAATTGTTTCTGTTCACTTCTGATTCCATCTGGGAAAGGCAATACCTGCAATCAGGAGAGGCTTTTCAGAACAGGGATTTTGTACAACTTGCCCAATTTCAACAAACTTTTTGTCTACTGGCTGAATGGGCACTGTCTGACTGCACATCAGGGAGTCAGTTTTAGCTCCCATTGTGCTGCCATGTGTTTTGCATGGCAGAGATCATCTGGTGTTTTAAGATTTCCTCATCTCTCAGCATCCTTATCAAAGAAGTCCAATCCATCTACACACACACCCCCTCCCCTCCCATAGTTTAAACTTTTATTTATAAGTGGATTGGTCATTGGACTGATATTGTAGCTTATATTTAATACTACTTTTTACTACTTTCATGAGTAGTCATTCCCCATTCCATCTACTTCTAGACCAGTAGCCCATCCTTATCTCACAGTTTTGTAGCTTCTCTGTCTATGTGGTGTTAACAATGCCCAGCAACCCTCTGGTTGGATCCCCAGCAGCACCTCTTAGTTACCTAGAGGAAGAGAGGAGTCAGGATGTGAAAGCACTACCAATTCTTAGTGTGGAGGAGGGCTGGGACCTTTATTAGAAGGCTCATAGCTGATTTAAATTAATATTACCAACTGTGAGGCCTTACAAAGCCTCTTCCAGAAACTGTAGCTGTGTCTGCACTGCAAATGAAGGTCAGTGTTGGGATGGACTCACCTGTGTAGCAAGGCATCAAATACAGATGCAGACATGACTAGATGATCTTTAAGGTCCCTTCCAACCTGGGCCATTCCATGACCAGGGCAGAGAGAAGCTCTAAGCCCAGCTGGGGTGTTTCTGCCTCTCCCAGCTTGCTGCCACCAGCAACACACCCAAGGAAGGGGTAAGGAGGGCTGTAAGGTCCTGGGCTCTGGCCACTCTATGAATCTGCAGTATTAACTCCTTCTGCCTGGCCATGTGCAGCTTGTTCCTGCCAGAATTGCAACCCTGAGGTCCAACCAGATGGATTAAACTTAGATGAATGCTTGTAAAAGCTCAGCTGTAGATAAACCTGTTGTTACCTAGGGCAGGGTCACATCTGCCACCACTGAGCCCTTCACTACTGCCAGTGTGGTGTGGCTAGGAGCACAGCAGGGGCACAGAGGCAGAGTCATTCCCTCTCTCCAGTGCATTTGAACTGTGGAATGTGAAACATGACCTTCCAGAGACTGAACTTAGAACTTCACAGAAGTTTCCATGTTTTATGCCAATCTCGTCTGAGGCAGACAAGTCAAGTGCCATCTCAATACACTCCCTATTCCTCTGTAATGTCTACTCCAGTCTATACATTTCATTCCTTATCTTTTTGTTGGTTTGTTTTGTTTGGGTTTTGTTATTTTTACTTGTTTTAAACACTAACTAGAAGAGCAATTCACTCAGAGCATGTCTAGAAACTGGCCAGCTACCAGTCTCACTTCCCTCCTTGTCTTCTGCAACTCCAGTGACGCGCAGTGAGAAGCAGGAGTGGTGAAACACAATGCTTGGCATTTCAGGAAGTGTCTTGCTCCAGGTCCTTGACCCATGCTGCTCTCTCCTGCATGCCTGCCCTCCTGAAGATGCCCAGGAGAGGACCTTTTCCCCTGTGGACACTCATGGTGCTGCTGCAGCTGGTGCTTGTCCCCTCACAGCTGGCAGGCTGCCTCCTCACCCCCTGTTTGGAGGTATGTGATCTCTAAAGGAGCTCCAAATCCTTCTGTTCTCTGGTGCAACTTCTCCCTCTGCATGGGGGATTTGTGCACCAGGTCTGTAGCTTGATAGCTCTCTTTTCAAAGCCTATCTTTCTTCCTAGGCTGTTACCAAGGCAGTTGAAGTGTTTAGAGTAGATGCTGGTCTCCAGACCATCTGAGAACCAGAACCAGCAGCAGGAACCATTTCTTCTCGTTGGCTTTCTGCACCTCTGAGGTTACTGCAGTCCAGTTAATCTAACAGATTATGTTATCTAACCCTTGTCTATAGTTTCTGCCAAATGCAGTGGGTTTGCCTGCTCTGTAGAGTGAATTCAGCTAGCACTGATCAACAGCCTTTTGTCAACTTTTGCTGACAATTATTGTTTACAGAACATCTTTGGTCAGAACTTCCTGATTATCTGCAGGGTGGCAAAGCTCAGAGCTGAGCCTGGACATGCAATGCATATCCTTGTGTGTTTCTTTGGCTGGTTCTCTCCAAGGTTGCTGCTGGTTCATCCATAGCCTTGAGGAACACTGTCCTGTAGCTTTTCACCTGCTTCAGTCAGCAAGATGTGTAGCTCTTGCTGGGGAGCAGAGCTGGTTCTGTTAGAAGAGGGAAAGAGGCTTAGGGTATATGAGTTTATTTGTTAAACCTCAGGTCAAGTCATTTAGACATTAACTACAAGGTTAGTCATTTTGCTCCTGCTTTCCTGACAATGTAATCTTCTGGCATTTTATGAAGAGCAGATGTTGACCATGATTGGATCTGCCACTGTTACAGGTCATCCCTAACACAACTTTCAGATGCACAGGTCTGAATATCTCTGGAGTTCCTGCTGAAGTCCCAAATACTACCCAAAACTTGGATCTCAGTTTCAGCAATTTGGAATCACTGGCAGCAAATTATTTTTCATCAGTCCCTGAACTGCAGCTTCTGGATCTGACAAGGTAAGGAGCTCTTTTATGTGGGTACTGGTTAAACTTGCTTCACCAGCTGGGCTGCCATGGGTGGTTAGTTTGTAGTCTGCTAGTCTTAATGGTTTTGTTTGTTTGTTTCTTGTGTGTGAGTTTGTCCCTGTGTCTGTCTCTCTGCACATCCCCATGGTCAACTAATGGGCAGCTTTTAGTGACTAGACTGAAGTGACTTTCTGTGTAGAGCTGGATCTGTTAGTCTGACCTTGTCAAATAGGATATGAGAAGGAAAAGGATGAAGTTTTACTTCTCTCTGAAGGAGAAAAATGTCAGACTTTTCACTGTTACAATAACTCCAAAGTGGAATATCTTGGATGAGCTGTTTTTTCTAATCACAAATTAATTAAATAAATGAATAAAATGAGAGTACTTTTAAAATGAGGGTGTCTTCATTTTCTAAGAGGCTGTTTTAAAATATCAACATATTCTCTTTTCCCTTCTCCTCACATATCTGGGGGAGGAGATGGAGAAGGGTTATTAGGAAATTTAAATTGATGTGTAATTTCCATTGACTTGAGACAACAGTTTCTCTGTGTAAATTGTTTCACTGAAAAGTGTCACTCAGTCCCATCAGTTCCAGCTCTGAAGTGGCTGAGTGACAGAGCAGGTTTGTTGTGAGGCACTGCCTGGATTATAAAATGAATTTTGTTTGATTTCATTGTGGAATTGATTTGAGTAGCAAATTCTGGAACTTCCCATGTGGAACCATCTTTAGGTGGCCTCCTTCTTTTTCCTTTTCTCCTTTAGAGCCAACATGGCCTGGGATCTGTTCCCCCTCTGACAGCATTGTGAGCTTTGCCACTGCTGTATCATGCTGGAGCCAGTTGGACAGCCCAGATGTGGCTGAGGAGACAGTCTGAAGGCTGTGAGGGTACAAGGTGTAAGGGAGTGCTGAATCTGCTTGACTCTGCCATCAGTGATTGTCATTGTAATGTCACTTTAGCCTAAACAAGAAGCTACAGTTCTTCTTTCCTTCTGCCTACATGAGTTTTTGACCTTCACCATGGCTCAAGGTCTCTTGTTTTGCAACTGAACAGCAGATTTAGAGAGGGAGGAGGGGGTTAGAGGTCTTCTGCTGTAGAAGGGTTCCCTTTGCACATTCAGGAGTGCTGGCTCTGCCCAGCACAGTAAAGCCAAACCCACCCCCATGGTGAGGTTGAGCTTGAGAGTGTTGCACCAGCAGGTAGTTCTGCAGCACTAGTGAACGTGGCAGTGTTTCATGAACTTTGTTCTCTTTTCCTACCCAACAGATGCCACCTCCATACAATAGAAGATAACTCCTTTATGGATCTTCATAAGCTTTCCACCTTAATTTTGACTGCCAACACCCTCCACTCCCTGGGGACAGCAGCCTTCTATGGCTTAACATCTCTGAAAAAACTAGTACTGGTGGAAACCAACATAGCCTCTCTGACTGCCCTACCCATTGGACACCTGCATACCCTGCAGGAGCTGAATTTGGGCAACAACAACATTGCTACATTGAAGCTCCCCTCATATTTCACCAACCTGACCTCTCTCAGGTACCTGAGCTTTTTCTCTAACAAGATCACATATATCTCCAAAGGAGACCTTGATGCCCTGAGGGAAGTGAACAGGCTCAATCTCACGCTGGTGCTTTCCTTGAATAACATAAAACACATACAGCCAGGGTCCTTTGCACAGATCCACCTTGGTGAGCTGGTTCTGAGGTCCTCTTTTGAGAACTTCAACGAGATGCACACTTCTCTGCAAGGCCTGACTGGTCTCCAGGTCAACAGACTGATAGTTGGAGAATTCAGTGACCAGGAGAAAGTAGGAGACTTTCAGAAGGGACTCTTGAATGGACTGTGTCAGGTCCAAATGCAAGAGTTTGTCTTAATCTGTTTCAAGGAGTTTGAGGATGACACAGACACTCTCTTTAGCTGCATAGGCAACGTCTCCAGTGTTCGGCTGGTGGACCTGCGCCTCGAAGAGGTGTCAGAGGTTCCTGTGTTCCCTCAAGTGAAGCAGCTGGAATGCAAGAAGTGCAAGTTTAAGGAAGTGCCTGCTGTGAAGCTGTCTCTTTTCAAGGAGCTGAGAGTGCTTCGTATTATCCAGAGCAAAGTCCTCAATAGCTTCCAAGAGAAGTTTGTGAGTCTGAGTAAGCTGGAGGTGGTGGATCTGAGTGAGAATCGCCTCTCCTTCACCAGCTGCTGCTCCCCTCAGTTTCGTGAGTGTCCGAATCTGAAACACCTGAACCTCAGCTTCAATTCTCACATCAGTGTGAGTGGAGATTTCACTAACGTGAAGAATTTGTTATATTTGGACTTTCAGCACACAAAGTTATTAGGTCCTGGCTCTTACCCTGTCTTTCTATCCCTTCAGAAGCTCATTTACCTTGATATTTCCCATACCAAAACTCATGTTAAATCTCAGTGTTCATTCTGTGGCTTGAACTCTTTGCAAGTGCTCAAGATGGCAGGAAACTCCTTTGAGAACAATAAACTGGCCAACAACTTCAAAAACCTAAGTCACCTCCACACCTTGGATATTTCCAGTTGCAAATTAGTCCAGGTGGATCAAAGTACATTTGATGGCCTCTCTGAACTAAAAGAGCTAAACATCAGCAACAATAAGCTGCTAGCTTTCGATCCTGTAGTCTACCAGCCTCTCCAAGCCCTCAAAGTCCTGGATCTCAGCAACAACCAGCTGAGTGTTCTGTTGGACTCAGCCCTGGACATCCTGCCTGAGAGCCTGGTCCTGTTAGACATCTCTCAAAACCTGTTTGATTGCTCTTGCACATACATGAACTTCCTGAAGTGGATCAAGGAGAAGCAGGAGCTGCTGCAGAACAAGGAGCTGATGAGATGCCACACACCAGCCTACGTGAACAACGTGAGCCTGTCGAGCTTCAACCTGTCCTCCTGCCAAATCAATGCAAGCATGGTGTCCTCCTCAGTGATCATATTGCTTGCTGCAGCAGTGTTCCTCTTCCTGATTTACAAGTACTACTTCCAGCTCTACTACTCACTGGTGCTGCTGAGTGGGTGTAGGCACTCTGCAGAAAGGGGGAACACCTATGATGCCTTTGTTATCCATTCCAGCAAAGACCAAGAATGGGTGATAAAAGAGCTGGTGGAACCCTTAGAAGGAGGAACACCTCCCTTCCAACTGTGTCTTTACTACAGGGATTTCCTACCAGGAGTACCCATTGTCACCAACATCATCCAAGAAGGTTTTCTGAGTAGCAGAAATGTCATTGCAGTCATCTCTGCTGACTTTCTGGAAAGTAAGTGGTGTAGCTTTGAGTTTGACATTGCCCAGTCCTGGCAGGTGGTTGAAGGAAAGGCTGGAATCATCATGATTGTGCTAGAAGAAGTGGATAAGGCTTTGCTGAGGCAGAGGCTGGGGTTGTCACGCTACCTGAGGAGGAACACCTATCTGGAGTGGAAAAACACAGAGATAAGCAGGCACATCTTCTGGAGACAGCTGAAAGGAGTCCTGCTAGAAGGTAAAAAGTGGAATCATGAGGAGGTAAAGCTCATGGAAAGAGAATGAGAGGTCACTTCTCTCCTGTCTGCCATTCTGGCCCTGGCTGATGGCTGGTACTCAGAAGTTGGATCTTCTGTAGCTGTTCAGAGTTGCAGGGAGTGGATGGAAGCACTGTGAAAGCATTACAGAAGCACCTGCCTCGCTGGTCACCCTTTACAGGGAGCTTGCAAGCTAAAGAGTGACAACATCTACAAGAGCTGCATGTGACTGAGCTCTGTGTGTGTCTGTAGCTGTCAAGGAAAGCTGGTCCAGCAACANAAGAGTGACAACATCTACAAGAGCTGCATGTGACTGAGTCAAGCAAAGCTGGTCCAGCAACCCACACAGGTCTGGGGGCTTGGTGAACAGATGGACTGCTCTAACAGTCATGTGTCTGCCTCTGAAACTGGGTTTGGATCCTGGGGCCACTGACCCCGTGGAACTTCAGAGTCTATTGCTTTGAGTGGACCCCAGGATCTCCAGGGGAGAGAAGAGGTACAGGGTTCTTGGCTCTAAAAATGGTGGAAAAGAGAAGCAAGATATGGAACCTGAAAGTCTTGGGTCTGCCTCCTTAGGCACCATGACTCAGGGGTAAAGCTCTACAGAGGGAAATGGGGTATCCTACAGCCACAGACCACCTGGCAGCTACTCAGTGAAGCTAAGCAGTTCATGTCATCACTGGGGAGGTGCTTACCATTAGTGGGAGATTTCCTCAATATATTTATTTCTGTTTTCTTTAGATCAAGACCAAGTATAGAAACCCTCAAATATTTTAATCACCTGAAATTCTTATTTATATCCAGATTATATAGCATTTGAAAGTGTGGTTTGAGGTTTTCTGGTGGGACCCAAAAATCAGTAGGACCAGAAGAAGCCACAGAAATGCTTTACACCTTTAAAGGTATTTCTTTCCTCCAACTGCTTGTCCTTTTCCAGTGTTTCTGGGTTTGCTGTGTGGGACTGCCCTCTATGAGCAAGACTGAGCCTGAGCAAAGTGTTCTGCTGTTTACAGCCAGTCAGTTCAGAATAAGCTTTTCCACTCTCTGGACCAGCCTTAATCTACATGTTGGAAGGTGCTGAAGAAGCCTTCATGCCATGGGATTGAAATGGATTCCAGATGTGTTTGGACCTAGCAATGAGGCTGAGTCCTTCCCTCAACATGCTATGTCAGCTCCTGGTCCTGCTGGACATCCTGACCTGTCTGGTCAGCCTTTCCCAGGGCTCAGCTGCTGTGTTCAACAAGACAGCCACAGGTTGGGAGAGTTTTGCCTTTGTTTCACTGAGGATGTGCCTGACATTTTACAAGGAGAAGAGTCTGGGCTAGCTAAAGGAACTTTATCCCAGCACTGCCCTGAATGAAGGGAAGTCTAAATGCCATTGAATCATATTACAGAGCACTCCACTGGTGTGGTGAATATTGAATCGTGCTGGAGGATTGCTCTCTGTTTACAAAAGGCTTTGGTTGGGATTAATCACTGAATTACTCCAGTTTTAAACTTGCAAATCCTTCTGTAATCAATGACATTCTACAGAGGTAAAACAGAAGCAATTGAGTGGTGAATCAGATCTGATATTTGCTCAGAGGAAAGGGCCTGAGCCATCTCCCTGTTCCAAGAACCAGTCAGCAACATCTCCGTGGGAGCCAGTGATAAAGGAGATCAACTTCAGATCTTATTGGAGAATGAGGGAGAGCTAGTTCCAGGCCTTGTGCTGCCAAGAGCTGGACCACAGATCCCTCTCTGTGAGCTGGGTCAGTAATGTATAGGTCTAACACTACCAAAAATAACCCACAGCCCTCTGGAAGGTTTTTTTGTGACATATGAGATGGAGCTTTAATAAAACTAAGCTTGGTACAGAGTTTACTTGCCCAGTGAGTTTGGTTTGCACCTGCTGAGTATTGCTGCAGCAGTTTGCAGAGTGCAGTACTCCTCACCTCAGCTGTGACTGATGGGTCCTGAGCCAGTGCCCAGCAACTCACCAGTAGCCATGGCTCCTCACCCAGGGCCAGAGGCTGCTGTAGTTGGGGAGGGCTGCAGTAAACCAGAGCACAGCTCAATATTCCCTGGATTGAGGCTAAAGAACAGCACAGAGGACAAAGCAAATATTAGCCCAGATTTCATCAGCTACAAGTCAAACTGGGAAATGAAAAAGGAAAAATTAAATGGAGTGGGTGTTACTGCTCCTGAATTGAGCAGCACTGAAGCTGCATATCTCCCTCACCCTCTTTCTTTTCTGTGGTTCCTCTACAAACAATTCAGAGTATAAGAATTTCTGGCACAAAGCAGAGAGTCCTATGGTTCTTGATTGGAGTTCTAATCATGAGTTTCAGAAAGCCTGCAAGTGGTTCTAGGCATTATAGCAAGGGTTTAGGACAGTATTCTTTAAGAAGCATGTGTTTGTGGAATATCAAAGCAACTTTAGGAGGAGAGCTGGGGAGGTGCTGAGAGGAGACTCCTACCTGTACAACCTGAAAAGAAACCAGTCACTTGTTCTTCTCTTCCTTTTCAGAGTCTCCACAGCACAGATGAGTTGCCCCAGGCTTTCCTACTGCCCAAAAGAAAGCAGAAAACCCGTCATAACTTCTGGGAGTGAGAGTGAGACAGTGCAGAGAGGCAGAAGCTGGAGGGCTTCAAAACAAGGGAGTTTGGAAGAGCTCCATCCTCTGCAAGCTCCACAGTCACTATCACTCTTACTTCCCCCATGCTTTTAGAGATTTTGTTAGGTCTCAGTGGTTTCAGACACAAGCTGATTTCTGTCATTGCTTAGACCTTCAGCAACAGAACCAGGATTCTTTTTGGCTTTGTTTTTGTTTTGTTTTGTTTTTGTTTTTGCATGGCAGAAGAAGGCTCAGGAGCACAGGCTGGCTGGTGACATGATCACCCCTTGATGGGACCTGGATATAAAAGTCCATCCAGGCAACTGTAGGCTCTCCTGGCTGAGCAGCTCCCAGCCCTCCCCTCTGCACTTCTTCAGGGGTCATGAACCTGCCCTGGCAGTGCCCATCTTCCATACTTTGTGGTCTATGAGTCTAGGATGGAAAAGGCTGTGTTTTGCTATTCTATTCTATTCTATTCTATTCTCACCATTTACCCAGCAGAGAAAAAGTAGATCTGTTTTTGGAATATTTAAAATAACTTTCCCCAAATGGAGAAGATGTTGTGGTTCCAACAGAAACACCTCCCAGCCCCCCAATTTTGTCTTCATTATAGGAAGCAAGTTTCCAGAGGAAACCTCTGAAAGTTCTCATGTCTCCAAACATCTTGGCATGCATTGTTGTTTGAAAGAGTTCACTGTGGAGCAGGTAGCTTTGATATTGTTTGCTCATTTAGGTGAAGAAAAGAGCAGGCAACCAAACATCCATGCAGGTCTGCATTCATCTCTCATGTAAGCAGCTGAAGATGTGCCAGTCATTAAAGCACCTGTTTCACCCAGGGCATAAAACCAGATGGAGACCAAGCTCCAAGGGGCTGATGTACCCAAGCTATTTCATTTCATCTGCAATGGGGATGTGCCCTGATCTCACCATGTGCTTAACTTGACCCACGTCAAATGCCCACACAGATGAAGCTCCAGCCTTCCTTGCACTGCAGAAGGTGATGTCCCAGAGGCAGGTCATCATGATGTGCTGGTGTCCTTGACAAGAAGTGGTTTGCAGTGAGGGCTCTGGACAGAGCAAGCCCTCATTAGCATGATTGCATCTGTGGCATCCACACTGTAGTAGAGACATGATGTAAAAGCTGAAAACTAAAGGCATTTGCATTGATGCCTGCCTGGGTCTGGCTGCACTGCATCAGGGCTCCCCAGGCATTAGCACAGACATCCCATGGCAGTTCAGAAATCAACAAAACAAGAAAAAGCAGCTGGTTTCCCTGGACCAACTGATACTTGACAGGAACAGGTTGAGACTTTCCTGGAAGAGTGTTTGTCCTTTGGGAACTGTTATTTTGTAGGTGGCTTGTGTAGTTTAATGAGGGTGGTGCAGTGAATCCATGGAACAAAAACTGTAGCAAGGTTTCTGGTTTAGTGTTGCATGGGGTGGTCATCTTGGAAGAGCCACTTTGCATGGAAACAGTGGGCTTTGCAGTGTTTTGGAGGGGCTGGAATAAAGGATTTCCAATCAATGTTGAATTGCTCCACAACATCATTTTAAACATGTCAGTTTAGGTTTCTGCTGTTGTTTCTCAGAGAACCTTTTCAGTTTGAAATTTCTATTTGTAGAATCTGAGCAACCTCCTAAAACAAAACCAAAAAGTAAAACTGTTTCCACTTACCCAAATTAAAAACAAACAAACAAACACACACAAATTACTTTTTGGGGGGAAAACACAATTTTTCATTTTTGTGCCATGCTGAAAAGCAGAACTTTGGACAAAAATGGAAATTCCACTTCCATGACAGCACTTACCCTGACCCTCTGAAAGCTAAACTTTCACCTGGCTGTATCACACATGGAGTTTGGGCAGTAAAAACCACTGAAGAATCCCCTGAATGAATTTCACTAAGTGCCTTTTGCAAACCATCTTGAGGAGGTGCAGTTAATCAATAGGAACTGTCTGAGACTGAGAGCAATTGAATGTGGTAGGAGAGAAGCAATTCCTTAACAAGTTGTTCTTTGCTGTGGCAGCTCAGGCTGAGAATTGGGACAAGTGACAGCAAAGGATGATTTGCAGAAGAAGAGCCCATCTGCCACAAGCACTAACCTTCTTCAGCTTCAAGGTCAGGTAGAGGGCAAAGTCAATAATCCACCAGCCTGGACCTCCTGGCACAGCTGCAGGCACAGAACCATTGCATAATTGAGGGCAGTTCTGTTAAAAGCCTTGAAAAATCAAGAAAAAGGAATTAAAAAAAAATAGGATAGAGATGAAGGCAGGATCTTAGGGAAGGTGGCCACAATTTAGCAGCTGGGTGAATCTCAGCTGCTGCAGGTGGCTTGGTCCTAGAGTTTTCATCACCAACAGCCTGAAGCACCTAGAAGGCAAAGGTTTTGTGGTGAGTCTTTAACTGCTAGCTTTTTACAGAATGGTGATAAGAAAATGGTTTCAGATCAGTATATCTAAGAAGTTGCTTTTAAAAGAGGTTTTTGCATACTGGTGTCCACTGAGAGAGCAACTCTAGCAGCAGTGATGGCTTCCTTCACTCCTGAGAAGAGAGAGGTAATTCTGCTTTGTTCAGCGAGTCCTACTGGGGACAGCTCACATTTGGGACCTGTGAGGTTCTCACCCTGGTGCTTCCTTGCTGGGAGAGCCTGGTTTCCCCTCTCAGAACATCATTCTGCAGTATCCTGAATGAAAAAGGTGTTTTGCATGTTCCTCTCCATGTCTTCCCAGCATGGGCAGTTCCCAGAGGCTAGCTCAGGCTGGGCTAGCACTCACTGCCTGTATTAGTTCTGTTCCTACCCACGTGGAGAAGAGGCACTGTGTCACCACTGAAGTATGTTTAAATACAGATGAAATTCTGCCCTTGAAGTCTGTTATGTGACTGCCTTCATGTGTTCATTGGGGAGCATTAAACCCATTCTGCAATGCTACCTGTAACCTCAGTCTGCAAAAAGTGTGATTTCAGCTATTATTGTCACTGGATGCCCTATCAGAGAAGCATGGTGGCATGTCCTGTAATGTTCTCTTGCTTTGCTTCCCTCCACAGCCTCCCCTTTTAGCAATGAAATGTCTGCACCTGAAAGCATGTCTGTATTTATCAGCTTCCCAAATGACATCTTTGGGCCACTTCAGCTTTAACAATGATAGTAATATGTCTTCTACCCCAATGGTCCATGCTCCAGAGCTGATATTGATTTAAGACCTGGGTGTGTTTGGGAGGTATGGAAATGGGCATTGCATGGCACTAGCCTTGTTCTGCAGGTGACACGGTGGAGCCTGGCAGCCCCTGGGACTCCAGCTAGGGCAGGTGACAAGAATGAAAGCACTTCAGCATCTCTGCAGGACCATAGGCATGAAGGGCAAAAGCAGCCCAGCCCAGATCTCCCTTTGTGCCTTCCAGGCTACCCAATGTATGGAGGGAGTGAACCAGTAGGTACAAAAAAATCCTTCAGGTCACAATTTGTTATTCTTCACTCTGCTTATTGTCCTTCTCAGTCACAGGACACAAGTTACAGGAGGAGAGACAGTCCCAAGGCAACAGACATCTCCTTGCTGCATCTGAGCCATGAATCTAAACCCTCCCATCAGCACATATCCCCTTCCTCCTGGCCTGTCTGAGCCCCCTGCACACATAGGGTCTCTGTGCTGTGAACTGAGAGGCAAGGTTCTGGGTGCTTCTGAGAAGGCTGTAGGCACCCCAAAGTACCCTGCTGTACCCCTTCTCCAATGCATCCTTCACTGAACCGCAGCTGAAGGCGTGCATGAAGAGCAGCTTTAAAGAGAGGATTGAAAGGGCAAGAAAAGTGAAGTCTCGACCACATCAACAAATCAGATGTGTGGCAGGGAGAGGTTATACAGCCCCCACACTTCTAAAATTCACCCGACAGAGCTGCTCAAAACCCATTCATGACTGGTGGTGAGGAAAAACCTCAGCTGAGGCAGAGGATCATCCCCTTCTGCAGGGCTGAGGCTCACATCCCTCCAGCCAGAGGATCTCGAACAGCGCCGGCAGCCCAGTGATAAGAGAACGACTGCAGCCTCCCCCGCCTGCAGCTCCTTCTCCCTTATCACCACATCTTGAGTACTATGCAAATAACAAAGGGATATTGTTAGGCAAAAGAGATTTAATTGCAGCCAGCACTCCCAGAGAGGCTAAGATAGGCTCTTCTCCAGATCTAATCTCCAATTTTCATCTTTTCTTCTCCCCCTCTCTTATCCTTTCGCTCTCCTTAAAGTTTCTCTTTCCTCTCTTTCAGCTCCTAGCCAGCCGCAAGTGCCCAACCCAAAATGTGTGAAAGAGGGGAGGTATGTCTTTTCACAGTGTGCTTTATGGAGCAGTCTTTAAATCCTTTGGAGTGTTGTGTCCCGCAAGAAGGATTATCAGTAATTCCCCTGCCATCGCTTGCTGCCGCCGCTCTGACAATTCATTCTCCTGAGATCCCCTAAACTCACTGCTGAATACATTAGCCAGAGGACACGGAGAGGGCTGGAGAAGGCTGGAGTGAAGCACCAAGAAGGTAGAGTCAAGATCAGAGCCTGTCACAGCGGCAGTTTCTGATCCCCAGCTCCGTTTTCTCCACCTTAGATTTAGAAATCCTTCCTGGCAGCTCTCCCCCATGCCAGCAAATGTGAGTCTGAAGTCACAGAATCAGAGAATCATTATGGTTGGAAAACACCTCCGAGATCATTGAGCCCAACATTCCCGTGCTCACCACTAACTCATGTCCCCGAGCATCTTTCCAACCCCTTTCCTATCACGGCTCCTGCTCATGGTCACTTTAAGTGTTGCTTCCTATAAGGGAAATAAGTGCACTGACAGCAGCAGGAGAAAAAGCAGCATTTGGCCCCAGGACCCCCTTTGCAATTCTGCTTTAGCAGTAAAGTCCTCCTGCCAAGGTATTTCTTTCTGCCACCCCTTCGCTGGCACCTGAAGTATTAAAATAAGCTGTTAATAAGAACACCCAGAGTCTTCCCTCTCTCTGCTCCTCCACAGGCTGTGGCCCACATCTTTCTGACCTGCAGAATCAGCAAATTTCTGTTCCCTGCTGCTTGCCCACTCCAGCAGTCTCTTGTCTGGTGCTGAGCTGGTCCTGCTCCACTCTGTGCCCTGCTGGTTTCCCACTAACTCTCACTACCCCACTGTCACAGGCTGGAGACAGGGTTCAAGCCTTAGCCTCACATAGAAATTATCTGAGCTGTGTTATTCAGAGCCCTGATGGAAAAAAAAAAGGATGCCTGCCTGCTGTGAAGTGCCATGGCTGGAAAGTAACCCTCTGCTCTGACCAGGGAGATGCCCAGGGAGGTCCTCTCTGTGCTGGGGATGTGCCCTCCTGGCACCCCTGGGGCTGCAAGAGAAGGTTGACAAGATGCTGGGACCGGAGCCTGAACCAAATCTTGGGAGTTGCTTGCCCTCCTTGCTAGCTGCTCCTTCTGGGGGGAAAAAAAACCCAAATAAAAGACAATAACAACCAAAAAAAACCCCAAAAGGGAATGTTTTATAAAGAGCATCATGAAAGCAAAGTATATCATGATTTCAGTGTGAGCAGACAGCAAGCGAGATAGGAGCATCCCCTTAGATTTGCCTGCTGGAGGTCATTTACCTCAGGAAGCTACTGAATAAAAGATACAAAAATACAGAAGAAAGTAGTATTATTTGCTCCTTTCAAAGCATGATGGGAGGCATAAAAACATTATAAGGGGTACCTCTGAGTCTTGCCAGCCTGGATTTGTCAGGGCAGAGTTTGCACGGAGCGCTCTCCAGGTGACCCAGTTTCCAAGACAGAGGCACAGGCACACACACACACACACATTGTCACACACACACCCACACACACACTCTCTGAGCCACAATCCACAACTTTAATAACTCTCTGACATACAAAGAAGATTTTGATGCAAAGTGGAGCTGACAGAGAAGTTGAAGGAAGTATCTTTTTCTTCCCTTCTCCCCCCCCACCAATGCAGTGCCACACCAGGATTACAGTCAAGGTGCTTTCAACCTTCAGCCAGGACTGATGTTATTGTGGCTTCTGCTTTTAATGACATTTAGCAAGAAGCAGTAGCTCAGGGGGAGGGGAAACAAGGCTTTGCTTTTCTTTTCAGGAGGAATTTGCTAGAGCTGTCAGGATTAAATGCATGAAGTGAATGCATATGGGGCTGCAAAGGGGGCTGAAGAGCTTTGCTGCTGGTAACCACAAAAGAGCTCTGAGGCAGTTTGGCAGCCCTGTCATCCATCTAATAAAACGTCTGTGTATGTGGAAGTGTGTATTTGTGGCTATGTCATAGCCATGTGCTCTTGCTGGGGTGACTTTGCTGTCATCTGTGGTTTGCTGGTTGTGGGTATGGTGTGGGTGACATGAAGGTATAGTTATGTTGTGGTAATCTCTGTTTCTGAACACTTCCCCTCAAGAAGGAGGTGGTGGCTGCTGCAATCCAGGTGACAAATATCACTTCTCTCACCATGATTTTAGCAGCCTCTTCTGCAGGACCCTGCAGTGAACAGGCATATATTAGCCTGGGTGGACCCCAGGGCAGGGGCTGGCTGGGGAGATGCTCCAAGTTAGGTACCCAGCTAATCAGTTTAGGTTCCAGGCATCTCAAAAAACTCACACCCTTCCCTAAGTCATGCTAGGCTATTGGATTGAGTGTACCCAGGTTGATTCCAGCTGATTCCATGTCTTTAAAGCAAAACATAGAGCCTAGTTGCTTTAATACTGCAGCAAAAGGCTAAAAATGAAACATCCTCAAGAAACCTGGAGCTTAGGAAGGAACTATACATGGAGAGGAAAAAACAACAAGGAAAACAACCAAAGGAGATGAATGCTGGGCCAAACTGCATCCCTTCTCAAGCTTTCTCAGACTTTATTCATGGTGATGAGAGTCCTTGGAACAGTGTTTTGGCTTTGACCTCCATTTCAAACACATTCTTTAATTGTAAATAAGCTGGTGCTGCCTTGTGCCTCTCCAGGGCATTGTCAGTGGCTAGACTCAAAGTTCTGAAAACATAGAAATGGAGAAGTGGGGAAGACAGAGCTACCACAGCCCAAATTGTATGAGCTGGCAGAAGGCAGTGGAGGCACATCTATAGAGATGGTGCTAAATAAAGAGGAAAATGAAAGGAGAAGGTGCTATTGTCTGTGCTGTGTGGTGGTGATGCAATTCCCACAGGCATTTCAGTCAGGTGAACTTTAGCAGATGGTAGATAGGTTTACTGGACTAGGCTGGGAGACCTTGTCAGAAATCTCCCCACATCTTCAGGCTTCCAGTCTGCTCTATTGAAGAGATCCAGATGCTGAAGTTCTGGCAGGGACCTTTGCCTCTTGGGGACTGACAGCTCATCTGCGAAGGCACCTGGCAGAAAATGCAGAGCCCATTCACCAGGAGGCTGTGCTGGAACCCTGGTGAGATAGCCAGCTAGAGACAAAGCAGGCATGACCATGATCTTTGAGTTATTTTGTGACATCCTGAGAAAGGTGGTGGCAACATCCTGTAAGAGAAACTTGGTGGTTTTGACCAATTTGGAGCTCCTATTTCTCTGCCCAGCCCTTGCTTAGATGGGAAGTCCTCTCTCCCCACTGCTCCAGCTGGAGAGGAGAGCACCCAGCAGGCCAGAGAACCTCTCCCCCATGGGGTGAGCTGGTTGAGAGCCCTTCAAGCACTGTCAGAGCTCAGCTCAGAGCAGATGCCCCAGGCCACCAAAGGGGCTGCTCTCCTGCTCAGGGCAACAGAGTAGTGAGAGCTGAGAGCTTCGTGGCTGCTCTTCACATCTGATACCCAAACACAGCGTGGGAAAATGACAGCAATCTCTGTGCCCCTGACACCCAGAGAATATAACTCTATTGCTGTGAAAATGAGCCTGCTGCAGCACAGCTACACTCTGAACCCTTCCCTCTGCCAAGGAGCTATGATTAGAATCTCATCTCACTCAGCACCTGCAGAAGAGAATCCCACCCAGCAGCACCAATCTATTTTTAAAAGCCCTTTTCTAACAGGCTGGGAGCTGGAGCTGGTGAGAAACCTGCTGGTGCCTGTGAGAATCCTGCTGGGGCTGTGGATTTCTTGCAAACCCCTTGCAGAAGAGGATGGAGCTAGACTTGGGGAATGTAGCTCAGGAAAAAAAAGGAAGTGGCAGAGTTTGCCAAGTCTCAAGCTTGTGCCAGCTCTTTGCACTGAAAAGCTCCATTTCAGCATCTTCTGGATCTGTTAATTTTTTTCTAGGTTTGCTGTACCTCAGTCAGCAAGATGCCTCCAGCTGTCAGAAACTTGCTGTGTGAGACTTGTGTCCAGACACAGGAGAGGGGTGCAGGGTCCCATGTCATGGGACACGTGGCCAGGAGCATGTCCCAGTGATGCTCTGCTCTTCCAGTCAGGGCAGCGTGTCAGGTTGGTTGCTAGAAGCTTCTGGGCACCACAGAGCAAGATGTGGGGAAAGTCAACAAGCAGAGAAGACCAAGGGGCTAAAAGAGTCATGGTCTTGGGATGTGGGACACAATGAGTTGTGAATTTGGATGTCAAGACCAAATTGGCACTAGACATTTGGTAGGTGAATAGATCTACCAACAAGCCCCAGCAGCATCTGGCAATGGAGAGGGAGCATAGTGTGGTTGGTGTGAAGCAGAACCCCACTTTCCACTTGATATGCTGCTCAGGGACAGAGTTTTATGCTGTTCAAACATAATTTGCTCTCCCTCTCTGAAGGGAACCAGAGAAGTGTATTACATTTGTCTTAATAAAACAAGCCACTTGGCAAGCAGTGGAACATAGGAAGCCTGGCTTCCTACAGCCATCTCCCATGTGTGTTCTCTGGTGGCTGATAGAGTGGCTGAGCTCATGTCACACCCTGAGAGTGGGATGGCCACTGGAAGGGTGATGGGAAGAACTGCTAATTTGAGTAGATCTTCTCTTATAAAGCTTGTTAGAACTTAATTCCACTGAGATGTCTCTTTTTCCATCAAATCTGCTTACAGGCCAGCAGGTTTGGAAGGCTGTTATGCAGTGCCTGTGGCCAGCTTGTCCAACCAGCTCAGCCTTGTTTTCCTGGGAACCTATTAAAAACATAACCAGACCCAAGCTGAAATCCCTACAAATGATTTGCCATTATATCCCACAGAGTTTGCCCCACATCCCTGTGCTTTTCATGGCTGTCATTTCTCACCAGGGCTCTGGAGCTGTAATGGAGATGGGCATTCACCTGAGGAAAAGGTCTCCTTTAGTAGGTACCATTGACCATGCAGTTTGCAGATGGAGCATGCAGTGTTAAATAGATGTACCCAGCCACAAAACCACTTCCCATTTTGTACAATACAGGCCAACAGAGATTTGAAAAATGTTCCATTTCTGTAGAGAAAGACTATTTTTAAAATTGAACAGTAAGTTAGTCCTCTATTGACTTTCAATTTCCATCCTCTTACATTTCCATAGCAACTCTGGCCATTTATGCATTTATCTTTGTATTTAACTTTCCTCTTTCATAGCATTTCAAGTGGACTCAAGTGCTGTAAAAGGGTTAAACCAGCCTTTCCAACATCTCCCTGTTTTTAAGCAATTACTTGAAAATACACACACATATATATATATATTTTAAGCTAAATTGACAAGTTTGTGGTTTAATGAAAACTGCCACTAGAATATTTGCCCTGAAAACTCCTTCAGGATGATAACAGGAATGAGTCACAACCTCTCTCCTCTCACCTCTCCTTCTATTATTACTGTATTCAGAATCCTCATAGAGAGTCTAAAATTGCAGCTGCCATGGCTGTGACAGTCAAATGGCTGGCTATGGGCAAAGCTCACTCTTTGGCAGTCCTGGTTCCAGTTTTATTTATTTTTTTCCCCCTTTTCCCCAGTATTTTCATGTGGATTCATATTTTCATGGGAGCAGTGAGAAAGCAAGTGCACTGCACAGTTCTTTGTGCTTCTGGGCTTAGGGCATTTGTGAGTTCACCATGACCATCTCTAGTGCATGGTTGAGGGTTCCCACCCAGAAGCTGGAGGGTGGTTGGTGGGGATACAGTAACCTCCTCTGAGATCTTGTTGTCCAAGATAGCTCAGGTAGATGCCTTGGGTACAATAGTGAATCTCCATGCATGACACTGGAGAGCCCTACCAAGTGGACATTGTTGGCTGAGCTCCTTGGAGAGCAGTTTGGTCTTGAAGTCATGGATAATGACACTAGGAAGACAGCTTTCAAGTTGCTAATCCTGTTCCAAATCCACACTTGCCATTTCCTCCCCATAGTTTCATAATGCTTATAGCTGGAGACTCTTTTGGGGCTTTCATCCTGGCAGCCTCTTGCCTTTCAATTTACACTGTCAGTGTTGCATCTCCTTTAATGTCTTCCCACCTCTCCTCCAACCAGTTGCTTATTCCTACCACTTCCTAAGGGAGGATGTCCCCTGTCCCCAGGAGAGCAATATGTCACTTAACTGCAGCACAGAGCAATATGGGCCATGATTCCTTGGAGGTCTGGTGACACACCCAAGGGAAGCCCAAGGGAGAGCATGCTGCTTTGGGGAGGCTTTTTCACTGTGACTGTGTTCACCTTGGGCACTGCTAACCCACAGCTGTTCTGCAGCACAGATCTACTTAACAGAGCAAGGTGCTTAAGTGCCCAAGGCATTTTTAGGTTCTTATTTTAATGGGCCTGGGAGTCTAAATCTCATTGACTTCCCAATCGACTGTGCAGATCGATGCACAATGACCTGACAAGGCAGGATGGGTTCTTACAATGTCCTCCTGCACATCAGCCAGTCTACTTCTACACTGCTCCAGCAGCTTGGGATTCAGGGCAATCTTCTTCTACTGGAGGATTTCTGATGAGCCCTGAAGCTAGACTTTCAAGCTCTTTTGTGTAAAGGTGGAAGTAAGCAACTGATGGAACAGATGAAACTATTTAAGTGCCTAACTCCCATTGAAATCTGTTGCCTAACCTGCTTAAAGGCATCTGAAAATCCTATTAAAGCACTTCCCTCCACCTTCAAGCACCTGGACACCTTTGAAAGTGTATTCTTCAATCACTTAGGGATGGAAGGTTAGAGTGTTTCCAGAGGATCTGTGCTCCTAACTCACTTGCTGCTCCCTGAAGAGCTTGGTTGTGTCAGCCTTGTGCCAATGTCCCATGTCACCTTCCCCTTTCCTTCCATCACTTGTGGTGCTCCTCGATGAAGGATTCTAAGTAATTCCTCCCCCTTCCTCACTGTTGACACCTTCCTGAGTATTTGCAGGCCATTATTAAATCACCTCTTTACTCATCCTTTATCTGAGCTGTACATAATTAGTTCCTTTAATCTCTCCTCATAGGTCAATCCTCCTAAACCCTCAATCATCTTTATCTCCTTCTCCTGGAGCCCCTCCAATTTGCTGATGGTTCCCCTTCCCCCCCCTCCCCCATTTCATTTTACAACAAGAAACAACAAATCCCACAAGTTCTGACTGCTTTTCAGTCTGACTGAAGGCAGTGTGGGGCTGTGGGTTTCCCTGTGGGATTGCCCCTGTCTGCTTCTGGCACAGCCTGGTGAACAAAGCTGGTGTTGGAAAGGAGCAAACTATCTCCTGATAATAGGAATCTGGCTCTGCCAGCAAGGACTGGCTCTCCACAGCCTGTTCTTGCCCTTTCCAGCTGAGTGCTTTGAGTGACAGAAAGAGAAGTTAGATCTCCAAGGGTCTCAAGTTCACTGTCCAAGCACAAAAGCTGAGTTGTTTCATAGCACAACTGCTCTTGCCTGCATCCAGCTCCTGCTAAGGTTGCTTGGGGTAGGCAGGTAGATCCTCCGCTAGAGGGGCAGGCTCTGGAATGGGCAAGAGGTGCTGGACTGTGGGAATAGGGATGGACAAGAACCAGCACTGGCAGCTGGTAGGAGAGAAAGACTTCTAGTGCTTGCACCAGTAGCAGGCACAGAGGAGAGCTGATGTGTCATGCATTTCACCAGAAGCAGCTCTTTTTTACCATGTTTGGTGTCTCTACTAGATGAAGTTATCCATGCATGTTCTATCATATGTATCACTGCTATCCTGCCAGCCCTTTGCAATGCAGATAAGTTGCAAGAGTCTAGCACTTCCATCCACTTGGGTGACACCACCAGACTGTTTCCCTTGGCTCTTAGTCCCTTACCCCTGGGACTTTCCACCTGCAGGAGCTCTCATCTACCTGCTCTTGTCAGGGAAGGATGCTGCTGGGTTCCTATCCCTGGTACTGCATCCCAAACACTGACACACTGCTAGCTCCTGCCCAGTTCCTTTTTCCTGCCTAGAATAGCTTGGCCTCTTTTGTTTTGCTCTTAAGAATACTCTTTTTGTGCATTAGATTTATGTTTTTTACACTACATTTGCCCTCAGTTCTTCCCTCCAAGGATTTGTGAACCTTCTCAGCTGACACCACATTTACCTCCACAATATCCTTGCCCAGTAACAATAGGATGGGGAAATGGAAGCACTGCAGAAGGGATGAATGATAGAGCCCTGATTCTCCAACCTGTTGATGGTTTGAGCACATGGCAAAGGACCCAGAAAGATCAGACTTTGGTGGAGTAGTGACCACTTATGTTGTCTCATGGTGTGGGGAGTTTTTAATGAGCCAGCATGGGGCTGTGGTGGGGCAGAGAGTGAGTATAGAGTCACATCAGTGAGCACATGACACATGGTGTCAATCATAATATGCTTCCAGATTGGACTGACTGAAGAACAAAGCAAAGCCATAAGAGAGTGGTGGAAACTTTCAGCTCAAACCCATCTAGTGGTATTCCTAAAACATCAAAAGCCTGTTCCTCAGAACTGGGAACTGCAAGTGGCCATGACCAGCCCAGGGGAACAGTCCCACTTGACAGGTTGCTGTGTTTTTTCATGCAAGAGAGCACTGACAAAGTCACCACAGGCACAACTTTGATGGTTGTCTGAACAGTAATGAAGACTAGATGGTCTGACAGAGATGATAAACCCTGCATCTCAAGATATCTGCCATTCTGCAGTGAGTTTGCTTTCCCTTTTTCCATCTATCCCAGCAAATCCTTGCAAATGGTGCATGATAGAGTTATCCTGACTCCTCAGAGGATGACTGGGAGGTTGACCTGGTCTGATATACCACTAACAAGGTGACATCTGGCTGATTATGTGGAAACAAGCCATTTTTGTGCAGTGGTGTGCACATGTGCTTTCCAGTGACCATTGTGTGCTTCAGAGATGGTGTGGTGGTATGAGCAAAGGATAGGGCTGTGGCTCTTGGTTGATGTGGGCTGCTGGAGTTTAAGAGTCACAACTCTCTCTTACATGTGCCTAGAGGTGTCCACTTGTGCCTGATGAGGATGGAAAGCTGCATGTTTATGCAAGTACTGGAGATCCTGGGGGAGGCTGCTGATAGAGAAGTTTTTTCTTGACAGGGATGTGAAATGCTTGGTGGATGTAGCAAGGGTCACCCTCAGCCTAAGCAATGGCTGAGAGCAAGGTGACCTTAGAGAGGAGATGAGTGAAGTGGTCAAAGTGTTGCCATCCCATTCCTGTGCCCCTCCCAAGGGCTAGCAGCACAGTCTGAAGCCCAGAGGGAGCCCAGAGCACCCAACTCTTCCCCTTCCCCTGACACCACAGAGTCGTTGAATCATAGAATGTCCTGAGTTGGAAAGGACCCATAAGAATCATCAAGTCCAACTCCTGTCTGTATACAGGACAAACTCAAAAGTCACACCATGAGTCTAAGAGCATTGTCCAGCAGCAGGCAGGCTTCTGGTGATGCTTCTGGTGCATCCCTTCCCTATGGATTTCTGAGTCCATTCCCTAAGGCTGACCATGCCTGGGAAGAAGAAGACATCTAGACCATTGTCAGTGTAGGCACCTTGGAGGGACTCAGGGACTCAGGAAGATGAGATGCAACTGCTCTGTCCTGGGTGTTCTGCCTGCACACACACATGTGCAAGGGAGGTGCACACTGGCTGCCCCCAGGCATGGTGCAGGCACTTCACACTTGTGTGCTCCTCCAGGAGCCACCCTGTGTCCTCCCCCTGTTCCTGCTGCAAGGAGAGATGAGGACTCTATCTGTCACATCCTTGCCATGGCTTTTATGAAGCCCCATACATCCATCTCCTGCTGCTTGAAATTGCCACCAGCACTTTTAGCCCCCTCTGAGCTCTGCTGTTTCCAGATGGGGCTGAAAACATTAGACTCCCTAGGAGCACAACTGTAAATATCTGCAGAAATGCCACCTGAGCACTGCAGTGCAGGAGCATCCCTAGCCCCAGAGCTGCCTTGCTTCTGTGCAGAGGCTTCTCTTTCTGCAAGGGGCTGTGACTCCCCAAGGGCTCACCATCAGCAGTGTTTTGCAGCAGCTCTGTTTTCCAGGCTTGCACTCCAGAGGAAGTCAAACAAAGAAGTGGATGCAACTATACTGCATGGCTGGAGTAGGACACAGCCATGCTGTCTCTGCCACTGATGGCTCAAGTGGCCATGGTCACCTTACCAGACTCAGCTGTTTTGGAGTTGCATGCAGAATAGTTTTTGGAATTTGGGAGAGTGTTCTGCAATGTGAACAGCATCCACCACTGAGACTACCCTGATTTTCCATGGAACCTTTGCCTTAATGCTAATAATAAGCTTATCACTGTGGAGGTTTTATTTTTTTTTGCCAGTAAGAATAGCATCATTGTGCCCCTCCTGAGATGCTTTTTCTGCCTGTCTACTTTCAGAGGAGAAGCAGAAAGGTGTTGCTTTTTTCCACCCAAAATGGATTTAGTTGGCACTGCCAGTGCTGGATTTCTGGAAGCAGCTTGCTGAAAGCAAATCCACTTTTTAACCAGCAAAACATCTGTACCATTAAGAGGCTTCCTGTGCCATTGAGCAAGGGTGTGCTGCAGTTCACCTCCTCCCTTCTGCTCTCCTCACCTCTACAATGACCTGCTATTGCAAACAGTTTCTCAGAAAGGGTGAAATCCCAAACTGTACCCAACTTGGTTGCAAAACTCCCAGTAACTTCACCTCTGAGGACTGTGTTGCCAGCATTTTAAGGAACTCAGCAGGGAGAGCCAGCAGCAGATGCCTCACTCTGGGAGCCATTTCTTTGGAAGCATCCAAACTATCTTGTTATGTTTCTCTTGTGGTGCTGTTCCACAGAGCTCCTCCAACACAGCATGAAGATCTCCACACCCTCCCCTTTCCTCTGTGCATCACAGCACAAAGTGAGGTGACTATGACCTTCTCCTGACATGCAGAGAAGGGTTTCTCCTGCACTGGTAAAGCAGCATCCTTGTGGCAAGTGTTACCTGCCAGTGGAATGTGTTTGTTCCCAAATCACTGCTACCTAAAGTCATTTTAAATGTCTGTGACCAGCTCTTCAGAAGAGGGATCCTAGACATGGCTGGTGCTGAGATGTGAGCCCATGTGTGACTTGGGAAAGACTATCTTGTTTACCAGGAGAGGTAAGAGACCAAGGCACTTGTTCCATAATCCTCTTCATTAAAGTGGATTTTTTAATAGGAGGGAACAGAACAACTTGCTCAGAATCACAGATCTCACTTGACTTGTGACCTGGAAAAGGAATTGATTTTAATGTATAACTTGCTACACTTCATAATTACTCATAATTATTCTTTTCTTTTAGAATCATAGAATCACAGAGTTGTTTAGGCTGGAAAAGACCTATAAGATCATCAAGTCCAACCATTAACCCAGCACTGCCAGGTCACCACTAAACCATGTCCCTCAGCATCACATCTCTATGGCTTTTCAACCCCTCCAGGGATGATGACTCCATCACTGCCCTGGGCAGCCTGGGCCAGGATTGACAACCCTTTTGGGGAAGAAATCATTCCTAATATCCAACATAAACCTCCCCTGGTGCAACTTGAGGCTATTTCCTCCTGTGGGATTTCTAGCCACAGCTAGCAGCCTGGCTGCTGATTCATGTATTGGTTTTGTTGCTGGTTTTGGGGTTGGTTTGTTTGTTTGTTTCCTCTGGGTAGCCAGAGGCAGCAGTCTGGAAGCAAAGGGAGTTCTATTGCAATAAGTAACTAGGCTAAAAAATCTCTGTGGAGAAGCCATAACTGGCCCCACCTCTGGGCAAGGAAATGATAGAATCATTCTGGTTGGAAAAGCCCTCTGAGATCATCCAATGCAACCATCCACCCAGCACTCCCATGCTCACCACTAAACCATGGCCCCAAGCACCACATCTACAGGTTTTCTAAACTCTTCCAGGGGTGGTGACTCCCCCTGCTCCCTGGGCAGCCTGGGCCAATACCTGATAACCCTCTCAGTGGGAATAGCAAAGTACAAAGCCAAAGACCAGCTTCACCTCTGTGCACTGATTCACCTGCCCACAAGAAATTTCTAGACCCATCTGAGGTCTCCCCACAGCTCCATTTACTGGCAGCACTTCTCAGAACAGCCTTTTCTCCAGATAAGATTCCATACAACAGCAGCTTCTGTAGAGCTCCCACTTCTGTCTCTGTGATATGGACAGCAAAGCTCTAGGTAGAAACAACAGCAGCAGCTCTGGAAGTATTTTTATTTACTATTTCCTATTAGAAATGAGCAATAAGTGATTTCCCATCCCAGAAAGAAACAGGGAGGCTTAAAATTCCTTGTCCTGGATGAAAAGTCAGAATCACTAAAACTTTTGTGAGCTGACAAAAACTGTAAAAAGAATTGTCTGCAACATCTCATTTTGATGATATCAAACCTGTAAGCAAAAATACCAACACCAGCTCTGATATCATCATCATCATCATCCATGTATGATGATGGCAGTGCAGAGGACAGAAGTTTGGGGGCAATATTAGGCTGGGGTTCAAAAAAGGAGAATATAAGCCTTGAGGTGCAATATCCAAGGGTGAGAAGGGGTTCAGCCTTTGCCTTGAGGTGCAATATCCAAGGGTGAGAAGGGTGAAATCTTTGCCAAAGATTTCTCCAACCCCTGAGCCCCTCAGTGAAGGGCAGCAGGGATGACCCTGGGATCTACTCACCTCCCTGCAACAACTGCCCCTGGCAAAGACGTTCAAATAAACAGCTAAGTAGCACGAAATTCAAAGCCTTGGAGATCTGATAAACAAGGATTTGTCCCCTCCTTCTGGGTACTGATGTGCAAATAGCCTCTGATTCGCAGCCCAGGTGGAGTTGTGCTAGTAAGAAAAGCTGCTGGGCTCTCTGCAGGGAGCGCTGGGGGTACAGCAACCCTTCTGAACTGCCCTGTATCAGCAGAGGACATTCGAGCTGGGTTTGAAAGCCACTCACCAGCCCCTTTCAAAGCATCACTTTGAACACCCAGAGTCCCTTGGCTCCGGGGGCTGGAGTGAGACACTTTCACACCTTGGAGAACATGGTTTATAATACATCTAGGAAGGAAAACGAAAGGATAAAGACTATTCTCTAGTCTCTCTTTTATTTTTGCTTTGCTTTTTCCCCTTTTCTTTATTTACCAAAAGTACCTCCAAGGCTAATGGCATTTTCTTTGGCCGTTGGGAGCAGAGAGAGATTGAAGTCTGAAATATGAAAGCTTTTCTCTTGGTTTTTAACAACTTTGGATCACTCTAGTTAACTCTCAGGCTCAGTTCAAAGCAGAACTCCAAACTGAAAGGCTGGGTCTGTTTTGCTGTTAGACATGAGCAGTAAATGATTTCTCATCCCAGAAAGAAACAGAGAGGCTTAAAATTCCTTGTCCTGGATGAAAAGTCAAAATCACTAAGACTTTTGTCAGCTGGCAGAAAAAAAAACCCAAAAACAAACTAAAAAAAAAAAAATTGCCTGCACTACCTCATTTTGATGATATCAAAGAGTTTCATGTGAAACCTCTTTTTCACTTTAAAAAGATGTTTTATTATAATCAGCTTGAATTTCAAACCAGAATGACTTTGAATAAGAAGTTAAACCAGGTTGGCTTAGTCTCAATTTTGTCCCCAACAGAAGGAATTCATCAAGCTGGCTCTCTTTCTCCCAAGCATTTCAGCTGAGATGAATCAGCTTTTTGCAGAGGCTAGTAGATGTCTTAACAAGATATTCCTGCCCAGTGAGTTTCCTGGGACAGATGTGTGTGAGGATGGCAAAGAAAAAGACAGAGGTTTTGAGTCAGTAGTAGGCTGGGGTTCAAAAAAGGAGAGGATAAGTCTTAAGGAGCAGTATCCTAAGGTGACAAGGATTTCAGTCTTTCCCAGACTTTGGGGACTTGGAGGTCCCAAGCAGTCCTAAAATTGAGAGGCCTGTGTCAGGAATGATGTGCCCAGTGGGATCAGAGAGGTGATTGTACTGTATTCAGCACTGGGGAGGTCACACCTCGAATCCTGGGTGCAGTTTTGGGCCCCTCACTGTAAGAAAGACATTGAGGCATTGGAGTGTGTCCAGAGAAGGGCACAAGGCTGGTGAGGGGTCTGGAGAATAAGTCTGATGAGGAGCAGCTGAGGGAACTGGGGTTGCCTAGTGTGAGGAAGAGGAGGCTCAGGGCAGACCTTCTCTTTGGAGAACCCCAAAAGATTTGTCAGGGAATTAGGTACCACTTAAGAGGAGAGAGATGCTAGGAACAGTAAGAAGGGTGGGCAGAAAATAGAAAGGAGAGGGAAAAGTGGAATCCTTAAGGAGATGATGCCTTAGCCTCAGCTCTGGGAAAGGGTAATTTCCCAGGATAAGGAGTTACTAGGGATGAGGATCCAGGGAGCCTGGCAGCTAGTACTGGTGAGATTCAGCCTAGCAAGCTGACACCAGCAAGAGATCACAAATACTTTCCCTCTCCTCCTTCCCCAAAGTTTAAAGTTTACCTGTTAATTCCCTTATCAGGAGTTTGTGCTGAGAACCCTTATCTGGATTTTACAGGCAGCTCCTGGCACCAGACCAACATGGGAGGAAAGCATTTCATTCTTCTCCAGTTGTTAAATGAAAGCAACATTCTAAGGCAACAATATTGTTCTCATTAATGGGAAGGGACTCTTAATGATGGGAACATATGTGTTTGGCTTTCAAATGAGACTTGCCATCTATCCCTGCTTCTGACCTGGTGCAGTTTAGCAAGGCTCAATCACTTTTTAAAGCTGAACAGAAGGAACCTTAATTGAGGGATTAAGCCCACGTTCATCTGATCCTTCTGGACCCACAGCCCTGCTCTGGCCCTTGGGCTCACCTGGCCAGGGGAGAGAAGCATCCTGCAAGGCAAGTGGTGGAGAGTGGCTGGGCTTGGTGGTGTTTTTCCTCTCGTTCTTCCCCAGCTCTCCCTATTTTTCTCTTTCAAATGTAATTGAAAGTCATTCTTTTAACTTTATTTATTTATCAGCTTGATACATTTGAAATTGCAGGAGCCTTCATCTCAGCATTCATTTCCTTGCTCTTTAATGTGAACCTGACTCAATTCCCCATCTCCTTCAAAGCTCTTTATTAGTTCTGCAATGTTTTCCCCTCACCCTCCCTTTCCCTAATTTCTCCTTCCTCTTCAGCTGCAGTGGAGACAAACAGCCCAGCAGCTCAGGACCAGGCTTGGCTGGAGATGCCTGGGATGCTGCTGGGGACACCACAGCTAGAGAGATGGTGGCTTTACTCTGGGCCTATTGTGATGTAGCCCCAAAACAGCTCTCCCTAGGCTGTGTTCTCATGAAATGACCACTGCATGCCTAGTGGATGACCCCATCTTTCTGCTCCTTTTACAAGGTTTGGTGGCTCTCTTTCCCCAGGTTAGGGGGGCAGCTGGCTCCCTCTTCTCCTCCTATCATTTCTAGTGTATCTTCCTCCAAAATGAGCCATTTTTGTGCCTTTTCTTTCTCTCTTTGCTAGCAATCCTTCAGTGCCTGAGCCCACAAGGCTTCTACCATGAAGCTCAGGCAGTTCAGCAGGGAGACCAGCCAAGGAGAGCTCTCTGCAGAGACTAATCCAAAGCAAAGCCCAAAAGCTCCTTTAACCCCAACTTCCTTTTTGTGGAAGGATGATGTTCACTTTCTCCTCTTCCAGCTGGAGAAACTGAGGCTTAGAGCAAGGAGATGACCTTCCCAGTGTAATTGGGATTATAACCCAGATGTATTTTCTGTTAAATACCTCTGCCTCCTACGACAGCACCTGGGCTCCAGCTCCAGAGCTCCAAGAAGTTCTTTCTGCAAAGCTCCAACCTCTGGTCCTGTCTGGCCCTTCCCAGGCACAGCCAAAGCTGCCTGCAGAGAAAATAAACAACCTGCTTTGGATTTGTCTTGCTGGGAGTCGAGCTGCTATTTTGCCTTGTCACCAAGATGTGGTGATTAAAGAGATCATCTGAGGGGCTTGGGGCAGAGTGAGGAGACCCAGACACTTTGTGAGCTGTCACCTCACACTGGGGGGGGTGAGGCTGGTGCAGAGGAGAGCTGTGATAAAGCACCTGTGTGATGGGACAATGTGCCTAAGGCACTGTGAAAGAGCCTGTGAACCTTTTCTGATGGATGGAAATGGCTCCTTTGCTTTTATTTATTTCATTTTCTTCTATTTTATTTTTATTTTTCCCCTCCTGCCCCCACCCCCAAGCCTCTTTTCATTCCCTTATCTTCACTGGTAGTTAATAGATTAATGCATGTCTCAGGAAGATAAATGCACTTTCAGATCTTCAAAAGGCAAAGCAGCCTCTGAAACCAGTGTTTACAACCTCTCTGGCTGGTGACAAGGCAGGCAGGCAGCGTGACATGACCTTCGGCTCAGCCTCCAAGGTCAAGCTGAGATACAAATCCTCTTCCCCAGGAGCAGAGTGGGTTCCAGAGCTCCCAGTACCATGACTGGACCAGTCAGCCATCTGCTGTGTGGGTTTACCTCTATTCTCTGCTAGGGCAAACTCTCTCACCTCTGACTATTCACTTTCTTTGGGCACTGAAGGAGAGTTTGGGGATGGAGGAGGAGAGAGAGGGGGAAGGTGGAGTCAGGGGTAGCCAGCAAGCCAAAACTCTCCAGGATTCAGGACTCTACAGATACTGAGCCTTACTCAGCCCCAAATCCTAGATCTGGACACACCAGTTAGAAGATGGCCAGATCCCAGGGTGCAGTGCCACTGCTGTTCTCCACCAAAGGCTAGATAACAGCAGTTCTTGCACTCCTGGAAGATCTGAAGTCCCATATAGGTCTGTCTTGGCCATCCCTGTACATCCCATTGTGCATTAAACAGTAACCCAAGGGTCTGTGATTCTGCCTCCAGCCTGAGTTTTCCAGGCATGCTTTAGCTATGTGGCTACATCTTGCAGATAACCTGAGTCCCCAGATGGCTTTGAAATATCCTCCCCTGTGATTGCACTTCACTCCAGCTCCTTCCCCAGCCACCAGCAGTCATAGTTTGGCATCCCTGGCTGTCAGCTTGCCTGGTGCTGCAGAGAGGAGGGCTAGGGACCAGAGGCTCAAGGCAGGGTTGGAAGGAGCAGGGCTTGTATTTGCAAAGCTTAAGTGGTGGCTCCAGGGTGGGAGAAAATGTAATTCTGTTTGAGCAGTTCACAGGCTTCCCAAAGCTCTTCCCTGTGAATTAGGGACTGAGTGAAGTCATTAAACCCTAATCAAAAGCAGCTAATCAGGAATCAGTGGGAGATCTTCCAATTAATCGCCTCTGGAGCTAGCAGAGCTGCAGCACTGGGGACTGGGGAAGGAAGATGGCACAAAGGAATGAACAGGAGTGCAACCTCTTCTGCCTCTGAGACACCCCAAGAGGTCTGTGGCAGCTCAGAGGGGCATGTGATAGGTCTGGGGACCTCAAACTATTTAGGGCACCTCAGAATATACCTTCTCCCCCTAGGAGTTCCCTAGGACTTCAGACAAGTGCTTTGAACCAGCTGTGGACATCCTGCAGACCCACTGTGATGGAGCCCTCCAAGGCTTCTCTGCCTTTTGGAGGGGCAGAGGAGCTCTCATGTAGACTTGTTAGCAGACATCCATTACCCCACATCTCTTTACATCTGAGAGTCTCCAAATACTTTGCAGATTTCATAGGTAAATGCCAGCACCTTGACTTTACAGGAAACTGAGTGAGATGCAAGCAGTGCCATGACATCCCAGGCTTTGCACAGGCTTTGTCTGCAGTCCTGGGAAGATTTAACTGCAGTTCAAGTAACAGTTTATGCTCCAGATGCACAAATCATTCTTGGCTGTGTAGTGATGCCCTGCAAGAGAGGACATGCTCAGCTGACATTTTCCTCTTCTGCTAGCTCATGTTAATAGCTAAGATGACAACCAGCCTCTGCTGATAGACAGTTAATAACCTTCCACAACCCCCAGGCTCTGATTTTCTAATGGAACCAGGACCAAAAATGTTTGCATTACATAGTCTCAGCCATGCTCATGGTTTCCCACCATACCCTTCTAAACCTGAAGCCTTTCTCTTCATCATCCCTGAAGTTAGGAAGCAATTAAATCCCATGAAAGCAGACAGGGTGTGGTGTGGACAATTAGGGTATATGAAGGTGCCTGGACCCCTTGAATCCTCCTGTGCCCCTGAGGCACTGGAAAACTGTGCCACTTTGTGTTCCTTTCTATATCTTGGCAGACTCTCAAGGATATGGTAGACTCCTCTCACTGTTAAAAGCATCTGGGGAAGAGCAGAGGTATTCTGCTGCTTTGGGAATTTCCCTCCCTTCCCACTCCAGAGAATTGTCTCTCCTCATAAATCTTATTGTGTCTCTAAAATCCCTTCCTGGTCTTTAGCTTCTGCTGGATTCCCTCTAACATTGCCTATTACACTCTTGCATTCAGGCTGCACTAGAAAAGGAATAAAGTGCATGGTGTCAGATGGACATGGCTGTAAATCCTCACCAGGCTGGAGCTGACACAAATTGAATTCTCCCATGGCTCTTCTTTGGGAGGTGGGAGGGTGGTTGCTGACTACCTTTTCCTTTTGCCAGGGAAGAGATGTAATTCAGTGTAAGGAACTAAAGTGAAAACATTGAGGGCATTAGCTGCTGAGGTTTAGGTCTATAGGAGAAGGGGCACTTCTCTGTCCCAAACCTCATTCCTCAGAAGTGCAGATGAATGCAGCCAGCAAGCTTGAGTTCCTGTTTGTAGACATGAGCTTAATATTTAAACCCCAAGAGACAGGTTTTCTGTTCAGCCCATCTCCTCAGGGGACAGCAAAGTGACAGCAACTCTGATACAACTCCCCTGAGTCTGAAACATTGCTGCTCATCTGCTCACCCCTTCTCAGCTGGGTCTTGTAGTTTCATCAGGGTTGAGATAAAGATTTTTAATCCAGGTCATAATCTAACCCAATTCTTCTTTTATTGCACAGTCCTGTGTTGACATAATTGGGGAGGATGGTAAATGAGGGACAAGGACTTTCTAAGGGTCTGCTGTTGGCTTTGTGACCAGTGTGGCCTTTGCTGGGAGAAGCTGCTGTGCCAGAAACCTCCTGACTGAGACCAGACCTGGGCCAGTGTCTTCCTGACAGTTGATGATGTTGGGCAGTTTGGGGCTACCAAACATCCCCACACATCTGGCTTGTCCTCCTCCAAACCTGAGCCAGCAAATCTTCATCCCTCCTGGCGGAGCTGGTAGATATCCAGGGGTCTGAGGGCTTCTTAAGTGGCATCACTGCAGCCTCCAGGGCCAAGAGTGATGCAGGGCCCTTAAAACTAACACACCAAGCAGCACAAGTGAGGAGGTTAAACATCCCCAGGGCACCTAAGCTCTTCCAGAGCTTTTCTTTCTGACTCAGACACATCTTCCCTTCCTCATCTGTTGGTTTCCAGCAGCCAGAAGATAATTTGCCATCCCCTGCAACATGCATGGAAATCTTGTGTTTTAAACTGACCCAGCTGTTGTCACAAGCATGGGATCCCCTGTGACATCTGATGGCACTCTCTTCCCTCCCCTGGAAGCTTGTTTCCCCACAAGGTTTTGTTTCCTGATCCACCAGCCTGTCCATCTGCTGCTTTCCTCATGGTCCCTGTGACTGTGCTGAGCTATTGATTTCTACCTTGCTCATTCTGTAGGGTTGGGGAAGGGGGAGGGATGCCTCAAGGGAAGGTCAGGATAAATTGGCAATTTGTCTCCTCCTTGGCTTCTGCCTCCCTTACTCGAGGTCTCCATTGCATCCTTGTCCTTGCAGCAATTTTTCTGCCAATTGCCATTTTTCCTCTCCTCCCAGTCCCAGGAGAGCTGTTATTTATGGCTGGTGGAACAAAACCAACCCACACAAGCTGGTTCTCAGCCTGCAGGAGGATATCCATCAGTGGGGACTTTAGAGAAAGCCTTTTGTTTAATTATGGGATCACTCATGTTCTCTCCAGTCCCTTGCCCCTCCTGGCCTCCCCTTACATCATAGCAGTGAGAAGTCCAGGAGACACTTCATTCTCTGCTGCTGACTGATGGTTTACTCAGGCAGTTTCTAGATGTTCTTTGTGCACATTCCTGCTGGTGCAAACCCTTCTTCATTGCTCAGAATACTTAATACCTGGGAGGAGAGGGCAAAGGGTCAGCCACTTCACAGTCAGTTTGGGAAGGATAAATATTCCTCTATGAATATTTCTGCAAAAGGACACAGAGTGTTCCTCATTTCTGTCTTCACCTCCTATGCAATCAGGATTTTCTTTTACTTGAAAGCAAAACAAAGACCCTAAGGGTTTCACTGGATGAGCATGAGCATCATTTTCAGCAGATCCTTCCCTATGTACTCTGTTTCTGCTATGGCAGATGTCTCAAACAGTGGGCTTGGTGTGTTTGTTTGTTGGGTTTTTTTCTGGGTTTAATTTCTTTTTCCCCCAGAACCCACACAGCACTGTCTGGAAATGCATCTTGAGCTAGACTGAAGTTTGTCCTCTGTGGCTCTGACCCTGGTAAGTCACCTACCAGAGACAACATGTTGGAAAGGACAACCTTTGGGTGAGTCCCTGCACAGGGCAGAATCCAAGAGCTCTCTCTCCCCAACAGTCCTTGTTTATTAGGGTCTGGTAGTCATGAGAAGGAGAAGCTGGACATGTCTGGACCTCCCTGAGCCAGAGAAATGGACTGTGCTGGATGGTGGAAGGACATTTGTTTTCTCTGAGGAGCTGCCATCTCCTGGGTGGTGATATGAGGCATCGGGAATGGAAATGAACTTCTTTAAGAGAGGGGAAAAGCCTGTGAGCCCAGACTCCACAATAATTCACCTGGCTATGTGTCTGGCCCTGAGCCCCAGGAACCTTTTCCAGCTGTGCTTTGTGTTTTGTGAATTGGTTCTAGAAATGAGTGGTTTTCCTGGGCCTGTCGCCGTGTGATGGATGACCCAGGACGTTCAGCTAGGATATCTGGCTCCACTGAGGCTCTCTGAGTCAGCTACCCCATGTCTAGCTGCTACTTTTCTGCCTTAAAAGCCTCAATATTCTCCTCTCAGCTCACCTTCCTGCTCTTTCCTGGTCTCCAGATCCATTAGCTTGTCTCGACTGGTAGCCATTAAACTGCTGAACGTGGGCTGCTGCAAGCAATCTAATCAGTGCAGCAACTATTAAAGGCAGCAAGAGTGAGAAACTGAGGCACCAGTGCAGGCAGCCTGGCATTTGAATTAAGAGAGAAGTTTTGTGAGGGTTTGTCTTTGTGGAGAACCACAGAAGCTGCTGTGGACAATGTTTGATTGCCCTGAGAGTGGTTGTTAATAACCAGTTCCCTAATGCAGAGCATTCCTGGACCCAGCAGTCTGAATTTTGCTCCATTTCTAGTACCTGTGGGCTCTGTGCTCCTTTCTGCCCCAGTAGGGGACTAGTCCTACCTTCCAGCTGCCAGCAGGGAAACTGAGGCACAAGGGCAAGGTCTTAGGCAGTCTGTGATACACTGCCTAAGGCAAATAAATGTGCTGGGAGGATCATCTCTTAAGCAGGATCCATTTTGTACCAGCACATGTGGCTTTTTTTCTTCTGTAGTTTGCAACAAGGATTTCCTTGTACAGTTTACAGTAAGGAAAAAACCCTTCAAAGCCCCCAAACCTTGTGACCACTTATTTCCTACTGCCCTGGATGGGATGTGCCACACTGTGGAGAAGATTTGGGGTTTGTTTGGGATGCAGTTACCCACAGGCAGGAATTCTCTGGCCTGGGCACATGGGCTGTCCTACACCCATCAGCACAACCCTTGCTTTAAGTGTAAAGGAGAATGCAGGCAGGAGCTAGATGGAGAGAACTTGATTTCATCTGCCTTAAACAGAAGAATCATGCTGAGCCAACCATCATTAGAAACCTGCTTGTAGAGCTCAGCACAAGCAGAGCCCAGTGAGGTTTTCTGGGCTGAGGGCAATGATTTGGTAACTCCTAGATCTAATGGGAGGCAGGGTGGAATTGGCCTTTTATGTTGAATTTGCCCCCATGCTCATTAGTTTACACTTAATACTGCATAGTTTTAGCCCTGAAACTCCTGGTTGTTCTGTGCCTCCCTTATTCCTCTTTGGACACAGATTTACCTTAGATGAGATCCCACCTTTTCCTAACTCTATTTCCATGCTTATTTGTTCAGATCATCTGTGAAATTCCATGGAATGAGACATTTCAGAAAGGGCTGACTACTTCTTCACTTTGCATGACAGTCAGAATCCCAGCTGCTGTCTCTCTGAAGACAAGAGAAGCAGTTTAACAAATCCCAACTCCACCTCTGACTAAAGTTGAAAGCTTTGCTGGGACAGCTATCTAGAAAGCAGCTCTTCCACCAGCTTCTGCCCCTGGAAAAGAAAAGAAATTGCTTTCTCAGTTTAATTTCCTCTCACTTCAGCAAGCAAACTGTAGAAAATCGGCCAAGAGTTTTATGGCCACATCTAAGTCATAAAACCCCCCTCAAAATTAAAACAGCTATTCACCTTTTTAACTGCCACAGCTCAGGATGGCCAAACACTGAAGTGTACACTTGGCCTTTGTCTGGGAGTGCTTTGAAAAGGCAGTAATGGAATGTTGAAATGAAGATGTTGGACAATAGGTGTGCTCCTTGCTTCAAAAGCTCCTGGGGAAGAATTTGTTCACTGGTGACATCCCATCCATCAGAGATGCCAAGATTTTGTCACAGTTCCCAGCAGAACAAATTGTCACATAAATCAGAAAAGGTGGAGCCTGTCAGGACATGGGATCTGGCTGCATTTGTTGGAAAACCAGGAGCCATGTGCTGAAAAAAATTCAGATTTCTGCTCCCTCCTGTTAATTTAACAAGAACTGAAGGCATTTAGCTCTCACTTTGGAGAGGCAGAAATCTGTTCAGTGGTTTCCAGTGACTGGAAACTCTCCCCTTCCCCTTCCCAGTTGGCATCTGCAGGTGATTTAGTTCTTTCACACTTGGCCTTTGGGAATGATTGGTATAAATCCCTTTGCACTCTGTGGAAATACACAAGCCTAGAAGCCTGGAGATATGTTTTTCTGGCCTCCCAGATGGTGTGTGAGTTACCCTGCTGGCTGGATGGCTTCCTTCACAGCATAGAGCCACAGCCCTAGGAGACTCACACTGGGAAGGATGCTAATTGCCATGACTCTTGATTTTTTGTTGTACTGAGCATCAGGTTGGGGGTTTTTTTCCCCATGTTTTTGTTTGTTTTGTTTAGGTTTTTTTAGTTATTATTTAGTTTAAAGGTTTTTTATTCAGTGTTTTCCTTCAACCCCTGCAAAGGGGCTGCTTACAGCTGATGGACTGCTAAAAGCCTTCCCCTCCAGCCACAAAAGGACTTGTGAAAGATGTGCTGAGGGTGGTGGGATCAGATATGCCTGGAGAACCTGGGGCTGGATGCCTAGGTGCTTAAAAACCACCATTAAAGGAACTTTTCAGATGTGACCAGTCTGAATCCAGCATGACAATTAGCTGTTAGTTTAGAAGCCTTAACAGAGGCTGGAAGCTTGCCTAAAAAGGAGACAGTTTTGTGTGTGGTCCTGGACTTTTAATTGGTGTTGACTGAAGACCCTTTCACTCTTGGGGGAGTTTGCTTAGAATGGGTATGGGAAGCTGAAATTTGGGACTTTTCTATGGAACAGAAGTTGTCACATTTTCAGATTCAGAACAGCCAAGAGTCTCATCCAGCCCATTTGTAATCCCTTCATTTAGATGGAATGAAGCATTTCCTTCTGATAAGGTCAAAGCATGGAAATATGAATCTATTAAAATCGTGTCAAAATGAAGGTAATCAGAATGAGAACTGAAGCAAACACTGCTCAAATCACTCACTCAGGGTTTTTTTTTTCCCCCTCCCACTATAAATTTCAGCTCTGTGGACATATCCTTATGAAATGTTTTCATGGGAAAACTCTCTTTTGCCAGTAGATAGCTGCCCTGACCAAAATAATAAGTTTCTGATCAACCCTTGGAAAAATACAGGCTTTGGGAGAGTGATGCTTGAGATTCCCTAGCTCTGCCATCCATCACATCCCTGTCTCCAGGCTTGCTGGCTGAGGAAGCCCTGGCACTGCTCTTGCTGCTGGTGTGACTCAGGGGTCCCTGGGGACCTTCAAGCTTGGGGTTTGTGCTGGGGGCTGCCCAGGGGCTGCTTGAGATACTGAGATTTAATCCACAGCTTTCCTTCAGCATTTCCATGAACATCTACAGGCTTCCTTAAACACTGTCCCCAAAGTCACCTTTGCTGCCCTCTCCCCAGCAGGAGCAGACAGTCCTTCAAGAGGAGGGGATGCAATTGCAAATGAACACCTGAAAATTGATCCAAGCTGTAGTCATCTTCTAGTATTTCAGTGGTAAGTCTCTCTCTCTCCATTCCATGGCAGTCAATCATTCCCCTCTGAGTCATCCACCTCCTCTCCTCTCTTCCCTTTTCCCCTCTTGGGTTGAATTCAGTCTATATCCATTTCCTAGCCTAACATGAGCACCATATCCTACCCCATGTGTGCTCCCTGGCTGCTGTTTTCCAGTCACTGGCCACATTTCCATGCCACTCCCATTTTCCACCAGGGAGTGGGGATCTCAAAAACTGGGCTGGTAAAGGGAAAGAGATGGGATTTGACCCAGGAAGGGAAAGAGATGGTGGAGAGGTGGAAAAAAAAAGATAGATGCCCCCCCCCCCCCCCCCAAAAAAAAAAAAAAGAACGCAAGA